>PVIC010017351.1:0-32842 GCA_004025085.1 Thryonomys swinderianus | reverse complement strand
TCAGGCTGGCCCTGAGCTCACTATGGTGCCCAGGCAAGCCGCCGCAAACTCAGCAATCCTCCTGTCTCTGCCTCCCGAGTGCTGGGATTACAGGCGTGAGCCACCACGCCCAGCATTATATGTGGTAACCGGGGATCGAACTCAGGTCCTTACGCTTGTGAGGCAGGCGCCGGAACCACTGAGCTAACCCTCCGGCCCTGTAGTAATTTTTTAAAATGTAAACATTTAGGGCCAGGGATTTAGCTCAAGTGGTTCTGTGCCTACCTTGGAAGCACAAGGGCCCAAGTTTGATCCCTGGTACTACAAAAAATAAAAAATAAATAATCATTTCCTATTTTTTAAATATCATTCTACATGCATGCATACAGAGGTGAGTAACTCAAAAGATTACTTAGAACTCGGGCTTACCTACCACATTAAGCTAAATAGAGGGGAGTTTCTGGGTGGGTGAAGCTAGGTGGCATGTGTATACCTTCCCTGGCTTTCTTAGCTTCTGTTACCTGCCAGGCTCTGAGTTACCTGCTGGTAAATGAATCCATGAAATAATAAATGACCGGGAGCTCCTCAGCCAGGAGGGGAGTCAGTTCAGGCTCAGAAATGACAGTCTGGCCTCAGTGGCTATCAGGGTAAATCATGCAGGACACGGTGGGGCCGCTTTCCTCAGCACCTGTGAGGCCCTTCTCCTGTACCTGGTGGCTACGTGGATGAGTTATTCTCACATTGTCCCTGCATCACACACATCACCTCTGACGGTCCCTACCTCTTGTTGAAAATACACATCGAGGGCCGGAGGGTTAGCTCAGTGGTTCCGGCGCCTGCCTTGCAAGCGCAAGGTTCTGAGTTCGATCCCTGGTAACCACATATAATGCTGGACGTGGAGACACGCCCACCAACAATCAACACCGCATACTACAATGCCGGACATGGTGGCTCGTGCCTGTAATCCCAGCACTCGGGAGGCAGGGACAGGAGGATTGCTGAGCTCGCGGCGGCTTGCCTGGGCACCATAGTGAGCTCAGGGCCAGCCTGAACTACAACGTGAGACCCTGTCTCAAAAAAAAAAAAAAAAAAAGAAAATACACATCGAGCCACTGAGGTAGGAGCTGCAGTGAAATAGCAAACATTTCTACACCGTAGTTAAATTTTATAAAAAGCCAGACAGAAGAATCTATAAAAGTTGGGGAGAAAATTGAAGCACGTGCAAGGAATATTGTCTTTCCTGTGTGGCAAAGGAAGGTAATTTAAGAGATGGCAGTTGGTGAAGGTGAAATATACATTTTTAATGGAGTCTCCAGTAAGCAAAAGAGAACCTGAGATAAGACCTGTAGGTATCTGTCTGCTCCCTGTTTTCTTACCCAGAGTCCTCTCAGGCCACTACATGCAGAAAGCCCTTGGGAGGTGATCTATTTAGCAAAACATGCAGATCTAACATTGCCGCACATTTATGGAGAAGCAGTATCTTTTATGCTTCTTGTAGCTACAGCACCGTATTTCTCTTCATTTTAGTCCTTTTTCTACACTGTATTTGCTATTTACCTCACACTCAAGTGGTATAAAATCCTCTGGGTGTTATCAATCATGCTCTGATTTTCTAAAATAAAACTGAGGACATAGTCTAAAAGTGTGAAGGAAGCTGTAGGACGCTGTGGCTGGCTCCTATTATGGCTTGTATCTAGCTGTCTTCCTAAAGCCTCATGGAGTCATAGGTGGGACTCTGGAGGTGGCTGGATCTAGAATGTGTGGTGTTGGGATTAAGTGTGCCCTGGTACAGGCAGCACTAATCAATAGACTTATAGCCTGTATAGAATTAAAATGGACATTTTCTGTTTCTGCCGTTTTGTTGCTATTTGTTGCTACCTCTTCGGTATTTCACTGCTTTGCTGCCTTCTGCCCACTGTGAACTATTTCTCAGCCATGACGCCCCTCTTCCATACCACCCTCCCTTGGAGCCAGCGAGCTACGGACTGAAACCCCTACAAATTGTGAGCTACAATGAATACTTAATTGTTTAATTTTGGATGATGGGTATTTTGTTTCAGCAGTGAGAAGAGTAACTAAGACTGCTGTTTTAGGAGGTGAGGACAAAATGGAGTCAGAAGTATGAGAGATTTACTAAGGGTTGCATCATGAGAGATAAAGGTTAAGGGGAGAGGGTGAACAGGAATGTTCTTCAGGTTTATATGCAGACCTGTTATCTATAAAAGATGAGAGTTTGCCACAGAAACAAAACCGTGAGTGTTTGTATATTTAAGAGATTTGTTTTAAGGGATCAACTCATAGAACTGTGGGAACTGGCAAGTCTACAATCTAAAGGGAAAGCTGGGAACTCAGAGAAGAACTGATGCTGCAGTCTTAAGCCAGAATTTCTTCTTGGGCAAGCCTAGTTTTGACGCTTAATGATTCTGTTTAGAGTAAGCCCACCCACATTATCAACAGTCATCTCCTTTAACAAGATCAACAGTGTAGATATTAACCACATCTACAGAGAACTTTCACAGCATCACTTGGATTAGTGTTTGATTATGCAGCTGGGTACATTACCTAACTAAGCTGACACACAAATCTAGTCATCACAGGGGGAAAGAAAGGGAAATAGAGTGAGAAGGGTCTCCACTTAGAGGGAGCAGCTATGAGAAAGTCTCAGTCAGTCCAACAGGAAACCCTGGAGCAGAGTTCCGTACTTGACAAAGGATAGGCAGGTAATAGGTCCCTGCCATGCTGAGCCATGGCTTGAGTGCCAGGGAGGAACCTGGCCTCAGCTCAAATGCTGTAAATATAGTCCCAGTGCTGAAGTTGCTAACTGGGTGCTGTCCAGCAACTGAACCCCTGACCGGAGACTGGAAAGAGATCAGAGATTAGAATAATTGTATTCTGATGCTTCTTTCCCTCCTCTCATGTCTTGTTCTGGTCCCCTCCCTTTCATATCGTCTACAAAACATTCATCCTCATGGTCTCCTCTCCTCCTTGATTCTATGCCCAAATTTCTCCCAGTTCTGTTCTCCTCTCTTCCTTCAATTCTTTCCTGGCTTCTCTTTGTCTTTTGTAAAGTCAGCTGTCCCACCTCCTTTTTTTTTTTTTTTTTTGACCCTTGAAAAATAGAGTAGGAAGATCCGTAGGAACCCAGATCTGCAGGCTGGTGTGAGTTCGAACAGGCTTCTCAGCCCCTCTCCTAGGCATGTTGGGGCATGCTGGCACCCAGCCAAATGCATGCTTAAATAATGGGCATGCCAGGGCCAGAAAATTAAAACACAGCATGGATTGCTGAATGCACAATTTTATTGTCAGTGATTGCCTAGTGGCTCTGCATATTGAGAAAATCTTCACAGCTTCTTCCATTCTCCATGGGTTGGTTAATGTGCAGATAATTCTAGTGGTAAATTTTTATCCTCCCCTATCTATTCTTTCCCCTCCTTTCTCTTCCAGCCAAGCAAATAAAATACTGACTGTGACAAAGGGAGATTCATGTTTCGTCTCATCACTCATGTTTAGTAGAGAATGATGCTTTATAGCTGGGCGTTTGGAACTCTTGGGTCCCAACTTCATTCACTCTTTACAGATAAAGAAAGGGAGGGCAGAAGTAGTCACATGACTTGTTCAAGATTGCATCAGAGACAGCGGGGAAGCAGACTTAGGAAAAGGGAAGCTTCTGACCCCCAGACCAGTGAGTATCAATATCTCCCTTCTGAGGGGTTCGGTGAAGGAGTAGATGTGACAGGTGCCACGATTTCCCATCGGCAGATGAGGAAACAGAATCTCAGAACTTCCCAGGAATTAGTGGCACAACCAAATCTGCAGACCCGTGTGTACTATTTCCAGCACAACGGTGCCTTCTTTTGCTAAGTGTAGCAAGAGTTAGCATCTTTGTTTGAATTAGAAATGCAACCGCCACATCATGTTTCTGGTGACAGCTTCTGCATTGAAATAGAGTGCTTGTGGAATCTGTTGTGAAATAAGGATACAGAACTATCACCTGTGTGGCACTTCACATCGCCAAGGTTATTCCTTCCTCACTATAATGGTAGGTAGGTAGGTAGTGCATAGATCTATATCCTTATTTTCCTGATTGAGAAAGTGAAACCTCAGAAAGGAAGTGATTTGCCCAAGTTCCATATTAAGTTAGGAAGCCAGGCTTTCAATCTTTCTGCAAGAGGGCTCTTTATGCTCTGGCTCCATCAAATGGTTTGTGAGTGCTTCAGGCCTCAGACCGAATAGTCTTACATGGAAGCCTGGGAGGACATTCATGCTTACTTCATATTTAGCCACTTTATAAATCCCCAGTACATCGACTCTGTTTTGTGCCCTGTCATTTTTCTTTGGTCAGTGCAATAGCCTCCTGTCTGGCCTCCTTGACTCCTCCTTACCGTCCTCCAGTCCCTGTCCTCTGCAGCTTGACACCCAGCCATAGAGGCTCTTTTGAAGCAATATATTTTCAAACTGCATGCACGTATACCTGCTTCCATATTAAGTACACAAGTGAAAAATGTATTAGAAAAATTTAAAGACTATGTTTTAAACAGTGTAATTAAAAGATCTGACATTTTCTCCTTATTACCCTGCTTTAGAGAAAATTACTCAGAAATGCAAATGGATTCTTCCTTTGCTAAAAGTTAACATCATTCTAAGATTAAAATCTCATCTGAATGGGGCTCCTAAGGACCTTCAAGATGTAGCCCTGCCTCTGTTTCAGTCCTAATGTCCTGCTGTTCTTTCCATGCCATTCCACAGTCTAATTTCCCTACTTCTGTTCATCTTTCTGTGGGTTCTCTACTGTCATCTTTCCCTGGAAACCATTTCTCCTCTCTCTCCCCTTTCCCCTTTTTCCTCCCATGAACACCTGCTGGCTCATGTATCTCAAATTAAGTTTATCTTCCTGGGAAGGAGAAGGTGACCTCATCCTCTGAAACCAGGACTGGGAGTTCTGGGCACCCTTTAGCTACACTTATATCACTAAGTTGCTTTTGCTCCTATTTACTAGACTTCATTTCCCAGTAGACCATCAACCCCTTGAGGGAAAAGCATGGGGTTTGCGGAGCTATTACTCTCCAGTGTTATCAAGGGGCCAAGTGCATCAATGACCGTTTGTTAAATGGGCAGTTGCCAATATCTCTTCTCAGCCCTAGGGCTTCTGCTGAATGGAAAAGGGAATGTAACCAGCACATTCCTCACCCAGATCTCATGGAATGTAATATTTTTGACACCCATTTTTTAAAACTTGCCCAGCAGGGAATCTATTCTTTGCCTGGGAATAAAAACTTGGACACTTCCCACAGCATTTCTGCTTGCTCTTAGGTGATAGAAGTCATGCATTCCTTTCAAGTCTCAGTCATGCCTCAATTAATTTTGGAATTAATGGTATTGAACTCGATGCATCAAGCAAAACCTCAGTATTCAGAGGGAAATACAACATCCCCATTTCCACCAGTCCTGCTGCCTTTTCGGAGAGGGGAATAATCGAAATGGTTAGCTTTTCTCTTTTCTGTCTAATTCATACTTGATCCATTAGTTAAAGTTTTCCAACCTCATGGGGTAAAATAGATGGGTAGACAGGAATGGAAAGAGGCAGTGAAGTTCAGGATATGCCACCCACAAATGTAGCCGTGGGAGACTAGAACATGCCACTCCAAATTATGCCTCTTTGGCATAAAGATTATTCTGGGAGCTGGAGATTTAGCTCAGTGGTTCTGGCATCTGCCTAGCAAGCACAAAGTCCCTAGTTCATCCCTGGTAACCACATACAACAATACCTGGCGTGGTGACTCATGACCACCAGCAATCAGTAACACACACAGTGCCAGGCATGGTGGCTCACACCTGTAATCCCAGCACTCGGGAGGTAGAGGCAGGAGGATTACCGAATTCGAGACTGGCTGGGGCTATATAGTGAGCTCAATGTAAGCCTGAACTACAAAGTAAGACCCTGTCTCAAAAAAAAAAAAAAAAAAAAAAAAAGATTATTCTGAACTCTTATTTTGAAAAACTGCTGAAGAAGAGCTCTGAGAAATTGCCCATTTGTGAGAGACACACCACTGTAAAGGAAATCTCTTTTTATCAATGTCTTCCTCTGTACCAGGAGGAGGATAAGAACTGAATCAGGATTCATTCATTCCGGCTGGGCTTTGGTCTTCAGTTTATCTGACTTTTTTATTTTTAATTTTTCTTTTTTTGAGACAGGGTCTCACTTTGTAGTTCAGGCTGGCCCTGAGCTCACTATGGAGCCCAGGCAAGCCTTGAACTCAGCAATCCTCCTGTCTCTGCCTCCCGAGTGCTGGGATTACAGGCGTGACCCACCACGCCGGCACTGTGGTATGTGGTATTGATGGCTGGTGGGCGTGACTCACCACGCCCAGCATTGTATGTGGTTACTGGGGATCGAACTCAGGACCTTGCGCTTGCGCGGGAACCACTGAACTAAATCTCTGGCCCTAAGTATTTATTTCTATACCCTTCAACACTATCAGTTCTGTGTAAAAAGCTTTTAGTTGGCTGGCACCTCCATAGGATGGTTCTGTAATCTCTGACCCTGTAGATGTGTCAAATTGACCTCTGCTGTGGACACTTTGTATGTTCTCTGTACTCACATCTTAAATGCTTGCAGGGTGCTCGCACAAACATCCATAGCGACTCTAATGAAGTCCCATTGTTACCAAGGTTCTGGAATGCTGTGCTCTTCCTGGGGATCCCTGTCCTGAACAGCCTCTTGTCCTGAACAAAGAATTAGACAGGAAATGATGCAGAGAAGTTTTAAATTCATTTGAGATAGGAATGTCACTCCCAAATGTGGCACCTTGGCGTTCCATTATTGTAAATTAGAGGAATTGGAGAGCAGCAGATGCTGAAAAACACTTTTTCTCCCATATTCATTTAAAGAAAGACTACAAAACAGGAAAAGAAAAATTGCATAGGCAGAATCAAAGAAGTGCACCATCTGAGAAAAGAGTGGGGGACTTGAGACAGGCCTACTCTGCTCTGGGATTCAGGGGTGTATGTGGTTTAGAGGTATCCTTTGAGTGATCTAAGATGTTTTGCCTAGAAACATTCTTTGAACCCCTGAAATCAGTGTTGTTGCCTCAAAATTGTTTGCTACTTTTTACTTCGAGCTAGGTTAATGTATGGATTTATGTTATCTTCAAGGGACTTGGGTGTGATGGACCTGGAAGAAAAAAAAACAAGCAAACCTAGGAAGTAAGAGTACAGAGCTCAGATGTGGATAGCCTGGGCAACGTGGATCATGCCTTAGAACTCCAGTTGCCTCGTCTCCTTTCTACTTGTCTATATGTCTCCTGTCCTACCTCAGTCTCAGCTCAACTTCCAAGGGATCAAGGAGAAGCTTTTCTTCTTCTCTACAACCCAGCATCTCCTGAACTCACTCAGGGGACACAAAGGAGCCAAGGAGTCAGGGCCCAGGAGTTCATCGTTCTAGAGGCCAGTGCGAGCATCTTTAGCATAGTTTCCTGTCCTGTCCTTGCACCATTCTGTGAAAAGAGGAGCGTGTAACAAGGAGGCTTAAGCCCTGCGTCTGGATTCTTCTTATTGATCGCTGGAAATACTAAGTGAAGAAACTAAGAAAGGTGAATTGGACAGAGGCCTTGCCTCAGCTCTTCTCCAAGTGGCCAGCAGTTCCTCTTCATTCCAAATGAAAGGCTGAGAGCCCCCCACCCCCACCCCACTGCGACTGCAAGTCCACGTGGTCTGTGGCCTGGTTATCAGATTACAGGTTTTGCTTATTCAGAAGGTAGAGTTTTTCATAGTGATCAGATTGACTTTTAAAAATTCAGTTAATAAATTTAAAAAATACACAGTCAACGCCAGGCGTGGTGGCTCATGCCTGTCATCCCAGCACTCGGGAGGCAGAGACAGGAGGATTGCTGAGTTCGAGGCTTGCCTAAGCTACATAGTAAGCTCAGAGCCAGCCTGAACTACAAAGCAAGACCCTGTCTCAAAAAAAAAAAAATACAGTCATCTTAATTTGACCAATTTATCCCCCTCATGTTGGCCTTTAATCCATTTCCGTTCCTCAGAATGTGTCAAAAGAAAGCAGTTTTATGTGGGATCCCTCTGAGGCAATGATAATAAAATGAGATTTTCTGCAGCCTTTTAGAAGAGAAAAATTTTTTTTAGGGATACTGCTTTATTGACATTTTAAAAGACCCAAAATGAAGTCATAAAATGTATGCATGCTTCTAAAAGTACATTCATGAGGAGACCATCCAAAAGGCCTGGAACTGGAAAAATAGAAGCATTTTCTCCTTGAGAGCAGCAGAAGTTCCTTTGTTTCCCAATTAAATGCAATTCTAATACAAAACCGAACCAAAAACAACCAAAAGGAAACCCTCACCCAACGATTTCATTTAAATAACAATGCCAAGTCTGTTGTAAAAAAAACTTCACAGAATAAAGGAAATCAACATTTACAGCTGAAAACTCTCTCACTGTTGAGCCAACAAGCTACAAGGAAAGAAGACCCAAGGCAGGCCGGGCGATGTGTCACCGTGGCTTTCCAGACACAAGCCTAACGTTCCTGGCTTTGACGGTAATTTGAATTTTTACTCCTTAAGGAAATGTTTGGAGCTCAAAATGCAATTCCTTTGTTTTCTTTGAGGGAAAGGGGTGTGTGTGTGTGTGTGTGTGTGTGTGTGTGTGTGTGTGTGTGTGTGTGTGTGTGTGTTTAAAACTAAATGGCATTTGAGGGCTTAAGTGTTTGAGTCCACGAAAAGTGAATAGGCCATATGGTTCTATTGTAGAATAAGTAATTACAGACTTATTAAAAATACATGTTAATTTTACTCACTGACATCCCATGATAATGGTTTCCCCAGGATCTGATCCATTCTGCTGATTATCTATTTCTGGTGCAAGAACTTTTCTCCTGAACAAAATGGCTGAAGCAAAATGGAGTTGACCCAGCCTCACACCAAAACCCCCAAATCACAAACTTACAGTGACGTGGACAGTTAGGATCGCTTTCCCTGTGGCCCTTTAGATTCTTGTGTAGATCCACAGACGTATAAAGCAAAAAGAGATTTCAGCTTTCCTTGGCCTCGCAGTCTGTTACACTAACAACTCACCAAACCCAGTAAATCCACTGAGCGTAAGACACGAACCTTGAGGTGCTCTCTCAGAGACCATGGTAATTGCTCAGCAACTGAACCAGTAATATTTGAAGACGGATTCATGCATTTTATCCCGATCAGGCCTTACGAGCATCTCAACCTGACTCTTGCACTGGTGAAGGGAAGAAACTATTCTTCATTCCCTCTGTAGCAGCGTGTTCCTGGCTTTAAGCAAAAGCCCTTACTTCTGAACTTGGAGCAGAAAATGAATGCATTATAAAAGCATTACACATGTGCAAAACTTACCAAAGATAAAAAATTTTTCTCTTGGGGCCGGAGTGGTTCCGGCGCCGGCCTCGCAAGCGCAAGGACCTGAGTTCGATCCCGGTAACCACATATAATGCTGGGCATGGAGACACGCCCACCAACAATCAACACCGCATACCACAATGCCGGACGTGGTAGCTCACGCCTGTAATCCCAGCACTCAGGAGGCAGAAACAGGAGGATGGCTGAGTTCGTGGCGGCTTGTCTGGGCACCATAGTGCACTCAGGGCCAGCCTGAACTACAAAGCGAGACCCTGTTTGAAAAATTAAAAAAAAAAAAAAAATTTTGCTCTTCATCACGGTATTTTACCTGGTCAGTTTCCTATAATCAGCCTTTCCCCATCCCTTCTTTCTTTCTTCCTTCCTTTCTTTCTTCCTTCCTTCCTTCCTTCCTTTCTTTCTTTCTTTCTTTCTTTCTTTCTTTCTTTCTTTCTTTCTTTCTTTCTTTCTTTCTTTCCTCTCTTTCTCTCTCTTTCTCTTTCTTTCTTTCTTTTTCTTTCTTTCTTTCTTTCTTTCTCTTTCTTTCTTTCTTTCTTTCTTTCTTTCTTTCTTTCTTTCTTTCTTTCTTTCTTTCTTTCTTTCTTTTCTTTTTCTTTCCTTCTTTCTTTTCATAAGGATGGTATTTAAACCAGGAATCAAAGCTTTATCTTTGAGCTCAACTCTTGAGAGTTACCCATTTGTTCCAGGTGCCTCCCATATATGTGTGATGTGTACATCTTAATAAGTTTCCGTTTATTTTTCTCTTCTAATTTGTCTTTTGTCACAGGAGTCTGTCTCAGCCAAGAACTCAGAAAGAGAGGGTCTACCACACATATAATCCCAGTTACTTGAGAGGCTGAGGCAGGAGGATTACAAGTTCTAGGGTAGTCTGTATAACTTGATAAGATCTTGTTTGAAAATAGAAAAAAAAATGGGCTGAAAATGTAGCTTGTAGCTCCTGGATTCAATCTCCCTTCTTGGACAGGGTTAAAAGAGAGAAGAAAGGAAGAAGCAGAGAGGTCAGGAGAAGAGAGGCAAGGAAAGAGGCAGAGAGAGAGAGGGAGACACACACACACACACACACAGATGGAAAAAGAGAGAAAAAATGAGAGAACTTTTTCCCTCTCTAAGATGTAACATGGTAACAGAGACCTTGCAGCAAGAGTGACAGCTCTGGAGAAGTGAATCATTCTATAATGAAACTTGTAGCCTAAACTTCACCTGGAGAGCTGGCTTTGTTTTCAGAAAGTTACAAAGCCAGGATGGATGAGGAGGCTCATAATAAACTCAGGTCCACAGCTCTGGGTCAACCAGGGCACTCCATCAAGATGGCTGAGTGAGATTAGAAAAAAGAATACTGCATATATTTCCTAAAGTCTGGAAATGAAATTTTTCCCCAATTACTTTCATAGTGGTCTAGATTTCACTTTCTCTGCAAGCCCTATTCCCATTTTGGTAGTAAAAATTGCTTAGATCAGCAAAAAGGTTAATATATCAGCAATTCTGTTAGTGCATGTATTGATTCTCAAGGGGCCAGCACAGAACCTCAAAGGTGAGTCGAAGTGGAAAGTACACATAGCTACTATACCACCAGCTGTATTTATAAGCCATTTAGAGTGTCCCATGGGGAATGCTTTAAAATTTATCAAAGCTTTGGATTTTTCTCTTCTTTCTAAGGAGATTCTAACAATTTTTTGTTTTACAAATTTCTGTTAGGTCTGAATGCTTCCCATAGATGGTACCTGAAAGGAAAATGGTGATTGTTCTCCCAATAAATGAGGAAGGCTCAGGGGTCAAGGGAGAGGAAATCTACAACCCATGATTCTGATTCTCAGAATATGGCATTCCAAGTCATGCTGTTATCTACTCTTAGGCCCAGTAAGCTTCTGTCATTATCTAGGCAGGCTACATTTAAAGGGATAAAATAGTGAGTCTAATTTCTTTAATGTGTTTTTGTTTTGATTTTCCTTTATTTCATTTCTTCATTGTTACTAGAATGATCTCTAATTTCAAATAGGCCTGCCATACAATGTGCCAACCAAGCCTATTTAAAGATGGATCCAACAATTTCCATTGATTCATTAATCCGTTTATTCAGAAAACACTTATGTAATATGTGGGCTGTGCCAGATTTTGTCATGAGGCCCATGGATGAGAAATGTTCTCTAGAAGAGCATACAGTCGTAAGGGAAAGAAGTAAGCACAATAGTAGCACAGTATTTAGGAAGCACTTAATAAAATTTCTACCTTTGTTAAGCATTTGCTTCTTTGGTTCTGTATGAGTTCATGTATGCTAGCTGTAATCCTCCTATGGTTTTGCAGTATGTTTTGTTATCCCATTTTCTTAGGAAATCGACTGACAGATGGAATCTTGTTAAGATTATGCTACTTAAATATTAGGACTGCCCCAAAATGCAGGCATCACGGGCTCTAAATTGCCTGTTCTTTGCATGTTGCTCCAAGGGCAATGACAGAGAGATGCACAGCTCAGGTGGGCCCAGGCTGGTTCTCCTGCCCTCATGAAGGAGCTATACAGCAGGAGCAGGAGAAGCTCATCTTCATCCAGTCTCCTTAGACAGAGCCTCAAAAAGTTGTCCAACTATAGAGTTGCAGAAAAAGGGGAGACAACTTCTATCTCTCTTTGGCTGCTATAGAGAAAGTAATCACCAAGGTAAGGAAGGAGCATAGACAATGAATAGCCAGATAGGCTGCTGTAGTAGGTAGGGAAGGTGAAAATCTCTTGGACCTCAGGGATTGGCAAGACAAGGGTATCTGTGGCATCCATGGCCATATGACTTCAACTGACACTGAATAACTGCATTTCCTCCCCAAGGTAACTCTGGCCAACTGGATTATCATGTGGCTAAAGACGGCTGCCGAGGAGCTGGGGCCAATGCAGTAAAATTTTACTATTGTGGAAAATAGAAGACAGTGAGTTTCATTTGAGTTATTATTATTACTGGAGATCTAACTACTATTATTACTGTGATTGGAGATCTGAGTAGTTCCTTGTATATGCTAAGTAGATTTGCTATCTCCAACCTATACCTTAGTCCTTGACTTCATTGTTACAATACATTCTAATTCTAGAATTTGTTAAAAATTAGTTTTGATAATTATGTTACATACTATAGATGATATAAACTCAAGTGAAGAGTCCCATCAAGGGAAACTGGCTAAATGAATCAGATTATAATTTATACACTGTCATGCATGTAATGTGTATAAAATTATAAATTCCTAAATTACAAATCTTCATTCAAATTTCTTACCCAGTAAGATCACTTCATTGAAATTGATATCAGTTCTAAAATACTGTGCCCAGTTAAGCAAAGAATGTGGTGTGTTGTAATAATGCATGTGTATGAAGAAAGGACTCTTAGAGTAGTGATACCAAAAAAATTTCAAAGGTTTTCAAAGTAGTGGCAGAGATTTTGTGTGTATAGTTTATTGTGTGAGAAACTACTAATTACTCTATTTAGCTTTTTATTGCTTATTGATTGTGGAATGCCTCACATATGATCAGCTCTCCATAAATATTAGTATAACCTAGTCCTTAATGTGCAGAAGAATACAGCATACCACTCTCACACTTAATTATTGTGAACATACAATCCCTGTTCTTCTATTCCTTCAGTTTCCTTGGAGAGTAAATTGGGAGATAGATATATTCTCCTACTGAAAGAGGAAAAAGTAAATTTCTCTCTACCTTAGTTCTTATATCAGTTGGAGCCCTATAACAAAGGACAGATTAGCAAGAGAAAAACTCAAAGAAGTTTATTAACATGTACATTTCCTATGTACATGAGAGGCATCCAGTGAAAACAAATAATCCTGGGTCCTCTGACTTCAGAATTATACAGCCTGAAGTCAAAAAGCAAATATCTTCAAAAAAGCATAAAAATTTTTAAAAAGTGACAAAATAAGAGCTTTGGACCTGTAAGTTCAGCAGCTGGAGGGAGGCGAATAAATGGCAATCAGAGACTAGGTAGTAAAGTCTGGCATGTGAGTTGCTCTGGTTTTCCACTTGATAAGGGTCTGCAGTTATCTTTGCTGATCACTTTTTATCTTTCTTGGCAGAGACAGGAGGAGGAAGACTTTTGTCTTTGTAAATTTGTCATGATTTTAGAGAAATGGAGGAGGACAGAAAGTTTTCTTGTATATTCTACTCAGTTGCTTAAAATAATCCTTTAGCCCAAAATGCCTTTGGGGAAACATACTCTTAATTTCCAACAAGAAGTAATAATGGCTTAGAATAGTCACAGCATCTCCCCAGCACCCAGTTCATAGAAGATGCACCAGGAATGGTGTGATGACTTGGGTCTTAAATCCCCCCTCCCCCCCCGGGCCTCATGCATTGAAGGTTTGGTCAGCAGCCTGTGGCCCTGTTTGGAGAAGCTGGAGCTGTCGGGAGGAGGGGCCTCATGGGAGGAAGTCAGGTCACTGGGTGACCCTTGAAGGCCATATTGGGACCCCTGATCTTCTCTTTCTGTCTGCTTCCCAGGTGCAATGACACAGCAGCTTTGCTCTACTGCACGCTCCTGTTGTGCTGTGCTGCCTTGTCGTGGGCCCAAGAGCCACGGAGCCAGTTTGGCTTGGACTGAAACCTCTGAAACCATGAACCGAATCGAGTTTTTCCAAAGATGATTTTCTCAGGTATTTTGTCACAGGGACAGAAAATTGACTGCACAAATGAGAAAGCCAGGCTTTGTTACCATATCGAACTTTCTCTTGGTTGGAAAGGGTTATGGATCCAAAAAATGTTTTATTCCGTTTTCAATTTGTGAACATGAAACACGCTTCATTAATTTTCCTGACTTTGTTGGGAGCCCCACATTGCTTGTGTTTCTAGAGGATACAGGAAAAGATATAGATAGAAGGACAGAGCTCAAAGATCTAATGCTTTATTTTCCCTAAAGTATGTTCCTTGAAGTATGTTCTTGTGAGGTATTTAGAAGTTGACTGAAATTCACACATCAGTGCCTATTTTACTCCCATTTAATTTGTCCTCAGAACTTTCCTTGGTTTATCACTGTCCTTACTATTCATATCCTCAGAGCCCCTGCACTGTCCTGTGGACCAGAAGGCAAACATCTCTTTGCCACTTTGACCTGGACAGAGTTTGCCTGGGTCCTGTGAGCTTCTTCCTGAAGGGAGGACCACAGCTCCCACATTTGTCCTACAAGCAGTCTCCCTGGCTGCTTCTTCCTACCCACCTCCCTTGTGTTGTCCCCTTTTGTGATGCCCATTTTCTAATTAAGCCTCACTTGTGACAGACGGTGCTGTGGGCTGATTAATATACCCTTCGAGAGTTCCCTGCAGCACCTGCAGTGTGCATTCATCAGGATGGCCTCCAGCTTCCCTCAGGTCACAGATGATGTAGAGAAGAAATCCATGGGGTGAGGGGGTTCTGAGTGAGAAGAGAGACAGGAAGCCCAGAAGGAGAGAGAGACAGAGATGGAGAGAAAAATCTATACTCTGTATGCTGCAGTTTCTTTTTAAAGTAAACAGTACCCCCACATCTGTGGTTAACTACATTTAACTGTGATTTGAAAATATTAAATGGAAAGTTCCAAAGGTAAATAATTCATAAGCTTTAAATCACATGCCATCCGAGTATTGTGATGAAATCTCCTCTGTCTGTGCCCCTCCTGACTAAGATGTGATCATACCTCTATTCAGTGTATCCACTTTCTATACACTGCCTGCACTGTGGCAGTTTAAAGAGGGGCAGGGAGAACATAGTCACAGTACCCTAATTATAGAATACATTAAATCTTCTATTGTATTGTTATTGTTGTTAATAACTGATGTATCAAATTTTCTCATAGGTATGTATGTTGAGGAAAATAACCATAGTATACGCAAGGCTCAGTACTACTCTCAGTTTCAGGCATCCACTAATGACCTTGGATCACACCCCACATGGACATGGGGGACTGTTGTATCTTATTTTAATTGCTGTGATATTTGGATGTGGTGGAGCACAATACAGTCTCAGCATTCTGGGAGGTTGAGGTAGGAAGATCACAAATTCCAATTCAGGCCCACTTCCCGCAACTTAGCAACTCAACAGATCCTATCTCAAAATTAAAAAAAAAACAGTATTTTAAAGGGAGACAGAATTTTTGCAAAGTAGAAGGGGACCAAGAGATTGAGAAGGTAAGGGGTATGGGAGGAGAAGGGAAAAGAAGAAGAAAAAAATGAAGATAGTTATGTACATGTACCAACTCCCGTCAAGGAATATAATCATTATGCATTGCAAGTATGTACTTAAAAAATGAAACAAATAAAAGGGCTCTTTTAAAAGGAAAAAAAGGGGGGGGATGTAGCTCAGTGCTAAGGACCTGGGTTCAGTTTCCAATTCTGCAAAAAAGAGAATTGTAATGTTAATAATTGATAGTTTAATGGTTAGGGAGGCCAGAGGGTGGAGAAGGCTCTCTCCACATCTCTATCCCTCAGGCCATTGCATCATACAAGGATTTTGCTTAACAACCTTTATAGACATACCTCCACGTCTCACATCATTTTTCGTGGGGAATCAGAGGGAAGACACACATTAGTTGGCACCCTCCAGATTGTGTATGAGAGTTTTCTTTTACTCAGAATAAAAAAAAATTCTTGGTATTGCTTTGGGCTATTAATTTTAAAAATACTGAATTTCAATGTGCACAATCTGCTTTGATTGTATACATCTATGATGGTCATTAATTGTGATTTGCCAGCTTGACTCCAGTAAGAACTGCCCAGCAGGTCAGGGAAGGTCTGGGAGTGTCTGTGGATGATTGACATGTAGGCTGTCCACTGAGGAGGAGGAAAGAGCCACTTGGTTGTAGATGACAACAACCAATAGGCCTGTTTCCTGGGTAGATAAAAAGGGAAAGAAGAAAGTCTTCCCTTTTCTTTTTCTAAGAAGCTCTAGTTTTGCGGTTGCCTTTGGACATTTATCTCCAGATCACTCCTGCCTCTCCCCGCCAGCCCTTTCCTGCACCAGTGTGAATGCTCCATGCCCCACATTCACATACCATATTTGTAATATGGTACACTTTTTTCATGCAGAGCATGATTAATTTATTTCTAAAATAGGCACTTATGAAATGCACATCAAATGTCAAATTCTGGGGTTTCTTCTGTCCTCGAGTTGCTAAAAATCTGTAACTGGTAAGGTGGGATTGTCACCAACCTGAATCTGAGAGAGCTTACTGCTGACCCCGATCCCTGCCTCTCCACCTGTGCAGGACCAAGTAAATCCCATCCTCTCCTGGATTCCTCTGGGCACCGCACCAGAGGCGGAGCACTGAGTGTGGACCTGGAGTCCAGATGACCTTGTGCCAATTATTGGTACCTCTCTATCCTCAACTGGTTCTTGTGGACAACGGCCGTCTGGTCGCTCATATCTGAGAAGATTTGTCTTACTAGTGAATGATATGATGTATACCAAAGGCAAACTGCTCACAAATGGTTTAAGTTTTTTTTGAAGTTCAAAGTTTCTTTCTTCTATCTGTAAAAATACTTTTTCCTATCCTGCCATTTTCTTGGTCCACATGATTTTATTTTCCTTTTTCTCCTCTTCCTCCTGCTTTTGCTCTTTCTCCTCCTTCCTCTTTAATATCCATCTTTGCATTTATTATTATGATCAACTGTTATCAACCTAACCCCGAACATCACAAATTAATTGTGATAGAAGCAAAGACCGAGAGGACATACAGGAGGTGAAGGAGTTGAAGAAACAGGCAGCTGCCAATGCAGGGTACAAATCAGACTAGAGGCCAACTTATTAGAAGTGAGTATGTTTAAGATACATCAACTTGAGCTTTCTTTGGGACAGCTTAATCTCAGTAAGAATGATGCATTAGTGTGGCCCTGGCTTTTGGCCAGACCAGCCCTGGGAAGTGCTGTCAGTCTCCAGAAATACAGCTCAACTTCTTCACCAGGAGAGAGAGTTTCCCTCCGTCCATGAAGCTACTTGCAAAAGAGGAAGAAAAATAAAAGATCTAGAAGATCATAGACTAAAAATATTTGAGGATCATAAACTAAATAATGGTAATGCATGCCACAGTCCTCTTCTAGTCTCCGCCACAGCCATCCACAAGTAGCCTTGTGCCGTTTCTTCCCTATGTCAGGGTTCCCAGTCTAGCAGCTGGGTGAGGTTCAGTAGATTCCACCCCTTCTGAACTCAGGATTGTTTGCGTTTTGGGCGGCACTGACTCAGGGGGAGCCGCTTCTCCTAATTCGCATGATGGCAGTATGGTGAGAACTGATATAAGCCTTCTTCCTTCATGTTTTGTGGAGAAGAGCGCTTTATGGATCCCACTTACTCCAGGCATGGGAAAGCCATCTGGACCATCGGTCCATATTCCTCCTCGTAGGCATAGTGTATTTAGCGTATATAGTATACATAGTGGAGAGAGTGCGAGCATTGGAGTGAGCGAGAACTCCTAGGGCCATCTCAGTCACCTCGGAAGTGTTAATGAGCTTCCAGAGCAAAAGCCTCAGGTCTGAGAATCCCAACAGCAGACTCGGCGGGCCGCCTGTCCCCAAATGCCAGTCAAGGCGAGGCATAGAAGGAAAGGGCAGGAAAGGAGCTTTAATCAGCATGGCCTTCCCAGGAAGGACAGACATAGAGGTTTGAAGCATACTTCTGAGTGGCTGATGGGAACTTTAAGGTTTTCTACAGAAGGAGGATGAGAAAGGGTTGGGGTTTACATAGTAAGCAGGCTGTGGACTGATTAGTGGGGTTTTTCCCCCCTTATTGAGTTGACTGGTACATTTTAGGTACACATTATGTTCACATTCATCATTGAGAATTTATATGATATATATCTCAATTCTCATTTTTTCCCATCCCCCTCCCCTCCCTACAACTCCCCTCCCATATACATAAGCTTTGTGGTTTTCTCAGGATGCTTCTGCAAGATGACCCCAGAGAAGGCCCTACAGCTTGAGCATGCAGTGCCATTCTCATGAGACGCTTGCTTCTGTTGCAGGGGCAGCCTCACAAACTCAGCAGATTTATCTGCAAGGTCTGTTTTTGCTGGAATCTGAGGTGACAGCAGGTATAAGTCAATAACCAGAGACTTGTAGGCCCTGTTTCAGAAGATCTGGAATAGGACATTGTAAAAGCTGGCCATTGAATTTCCCTTTAGTATTATCTTAGTCTTAACGGAGATAATATATGTTAGGCAAATTTAGGGATAAAAAATCTTGTTTAACAGCTTTTAGGCAGACACTCATTAAGTGATTAACGTGTCTACTGGCAGAGCTAAGCAGGGATCTGATCCAGAGTTTTAAAGTAACAAAGGAGACAGATACAAAATGAAAGTAGAGATGTCAAGCTTTGTCCTGCCCCTTTATTACCCACTAGGGATCTGCACAGCTTACTCTCAGTCACTCAAAAGATGACTCAAGTGAAGGTTTCTTTTTCCCTGCATCCTCACTTACATTTCGTTGCTATTTGTTTTCTTGATGATTGCCATTTTTTTCTGGGGTAAGATGGAATCTTAGTGTTGTTTTAATTTGCATTTCTCTAATAGTGATGTTGAGCATTTCTTCATGTGTCTAATATAGTGATGTTGAGCATTTTTTCATGTGTCTATTGACTACTTGTACTGTGAAGTGTCTGTTCATTTCACCTCCCCACTTTTTGATTGGGTCTTTTATGGGGGGGTCTAATTTTTCTAAGTTCTTTACATATTCTAAAGATTGATCTTTTCACTCTTTTGATTGTTTCTTCTGTTGTACAGAATTTTTAAATTTGATATGATCCCATTTGTTGATTCTTGATTCTATTTCCTGGGCAACTATAGTTCTTTTCAGAAAGTCCTTGCCTATGCCTGTGACTTCAAGAGTTTTGCCTATTTTGTCAAATAACCATGAAGTTACCCTCTCAAGACATAATGACAGCCTTCCCTGAACTTGTGTTCTATTCACAAAATGAGCACAACAATGGATGTTCTTAAAAAGTTATTTAAGGATTAGAAATAGTATAAGTTTTAGCCTTGGCACAGAAAGAGCACAGTCAGCAAATCACTTTTCTAGAAATGAAACAAAACATTTTGTACCTGATCCTTCTCTTGGACCAAATTGTGTTTATATCTCATCTTAAAGTAATCTGAATGTCTAAAAATACGATTTATCAAGCAGAAATTCTCTCTTTATTCTTTAAAAACATCAGCACTATTACTACATTGAAAGAAGAATCCAATTTGCAGTTTCTTGATTTGTTTGTTACTTCTGAAGGGAGACAGTTTGTAATTAAGTACTTCTTTAGATTTTGAGGACCAGCATGTCTTTTACAGAATTGAACATTACTAACAATGTCAAAGGTAAAGCATCTGCAAGTGACAAATGAATCAGAAGCATAGGAATATAAACAATTGATTAAGAAATATATCAGCAGGAGAACCACATCCTAAAATGAGACAAATATGTCAGCACCTCCAATTTACAAAGTCAGCCTCAGAGTTGATTTGGCTGGAGTGAGGATTGAAATGGTGAACGAAGTTGAATAAATGGGGTGCTAGATATAAGAAAGTACTGGAGATGACATGGTCCAAACCTCTGTTTGTATAGATGAGGAAACTGAGATCTAAGGAATCATGCATCCTGCTTAGTGCAAAAACTAGTGTTAGGCATTCTGGGAGCCTGGCCACAGAGGAAATCTCTTTTCATAGTTATATTAAGTATTTTTTGATGTCTATATGACAAGGAATTTAAGCCTACATTTTCTTGGCCTGCCCTTGTTCAACATACATTTTGGGCAGCCTTTCATGGAGAGGTGATATGTGTAATGGAGAAATTCTCTGGGAGATGGGCTTTCTCTGCTCCTTTCCATGCAGTTCTGTCTCTGTGCCTGGTGTATTATAGGAATTTAATAAATTGTGGCTGAAAGAACAGATTTGGAGTGTGTATTGTCAAATCTTGTTAGTTTGAATGATGCAATGACCATGAACTTGGTTAATGAGCAAAAAAAAAAAAAAAATCCAAAACACCAGAGAAGGAGGCCTATGGGTATAGGGTTGCATACCTGTAATCCTGGCACTCTGGGAGGCTGAGGCAGGAGGATCGTAGATCTGAGCCCAGCCTGGGCAATTTGATGACTAAGAAAGACCTAATCTCAAAATAAAAGGTAAAAAATAGACTAAGAAAGGCCCAGGGGTCAATCTCCAGTATCACAAAAAATGAAAACAAACAATAAAAAAAGAGACTTGGTATAGGATAAGTAGTCAGGAGTGCAGCGACCATGTAAAGGAGTTTCTAATCCTAGATTAATCATTTGCCTTTCCAGGGACACAGGATGAATTATTTGCCCTGTTTTAATTTTGTTTCTTTCTAAGGATAAAATGGAGTAAAAAGTCTGCTTCCAAGTCTTATGAAGATTATACAGTACTCACTAACTGCTTGTCATCATAGTTGGCATAGACTAGTAGCTCAATAAATAACAACTGACACAGAAGAGAAGGTGACAGTGTGGAGTTGGGTTCTTGTTGGATTAAAAGTGTGATATGCAGATGTGTGACGACCTTACCAGGTCCTGTTCCAGCAAGCTGTGGCTAATTTTCCACATCAAACCAGACCCAGTCCGTTTACCCTTAGGCAAAATAGGAAGAAACCTCTGGCCTCCACTGTACCTCGTGTTCCTGGCTTCCTCTCACTTTTGTTTGTGGTGTTGAGTGGCTCCCTGCTCAGGTCTCTGAATGAGCCCACAGCCAAGGGAACTGAGGCACAGCCCTCAGGGCTGGCCAGGACCACCCTTTCTGTCCTCATGTCCATGCCTTGGTCTGAGAGCATGGCCCATAAGACACCTGTTTCCTCCAGAGACTCAGGCCTACAGAAGCTCAGGTAAAGACCATCACACTGGAGCCCAAGGGGGAGAGTAGGAATCCCCAAATCCACCAAACAAACCACAACCCCATTCCTCACATACCTCCAAGTGCTGTCTTCTGCCATGGCTTGAATGTTTTTTTTGAACATGGGTCCAAGCAAACAATTTAAGATCAAAGCATAGGAATAGGCTGCAGCAGTAATGCAGCCCACTGGAAGAGGCTATCAGAAGGGTTATATTTATGTAACTATGAGCTGACATTGTACTAGGAGTGGAAATATTGTCATTTAACTTTCACAGCATGAAAATTAAATGCTTTATCCTCCCCATTCCGAAGACACTATGTTTGTAAGAGATTAAATAACAGAAACTTAAAGTCACAGATTTAGTCACAGGTGACACTAGTCAAGAAACCCACATCTGATTAATGTACAACTCCATTTTCTCACCACAATACTGAGTCTCCTCCACTTTCATGCATTTAATTTCCATGCTTAGCAAAATGGGGCAGATGTAGGACAGTGAGAGCCCAAGGAGGATATGGCCACTGGAGCCCAAGAATATGACCTTGGTTGGGGAAAAGGTCTTTGCAGATACAGTGAAGATTAGAATCTTGACAGAAAGGATGTCATTCTGGATGGTTGGTCATTATTTAAAAAGGCAGAGGGGTATTGAGATTAACAGAAGAGGCAAATGTGCACAGAATATTTTGAAGACAGGAAGATAGAAACAAGGATTAAACTGTTGTAGCTACAGTAAGGAAAGTTTGGAGCCACCAGAAGTTAGAAGAAGCAAGGAAAGACCCTTCCCCAGGGCCTCCAGAGTGACTGTGGCCTTCAGGACACCTTGATCTCAGATTTATGGCATCCAGAATTGTGGAAGAATAAATTTCTGTTCAAGGTACCTGGCTTGGGGTCATTTGTTTTAACAGGTACAAGAAACTAATATGAATCAGAAAGCACACGGTTTACCACTGCTTGGCTTGTCCAGCCTCAGCAGCCCAGGAAACAGGAGCTTGTAGTCTCAGCCTGGTCCTCTGGGCTCTGTTGTGTTGTTATTGACCATCTTGCTTATAGAGAAGCTCCCTACAGCTGGAACTGTCAGGGAGCAGTGGCCTTTTGAAGGCTGTGACCTGGGAACGTGCTAGTGGTACCAGGGCACAAGGCCTAGCTTCTGACTTGCTAGATGCCTGAAATGCGAGTTCGTGTTCTCCAAAATTGAATGAAATTTAGGAATGACAGAGGTTAAGAGTAGGAGAAACTTTATTGAGAAAGAAAGCTTCTGTCTGAGAGAGAGACAGAAGGGAGACGCCTACCTCAGTCCCCAGGAATGTTTTATGGAGTGAAGAAGCCATGAGGTGAGGCAGTTTTAAGGTGGAACAAAATTACAGTCAACAGGTATTATTGCAAATACAGTCACTTAGGTAATATTGGTACAATGAGGAATCACAAAATGGAAGAAAGCATGATCAACCAATAAAATTACAACAAGTATAGTTGCTCAGGTAATACTGATTAAATGCGGATCCAATGAGAAATCAAGACACATAACAAGCATACAAGAATTTTTAGTCTGGGGTCTTTTCTGGGAGAGGTAGTTCAAAGTCCTGGCTCTCCCTGCCCCAGACTGGTGCTTACTTAGAATATCAAGCACTGCTGTGTATCCTAGGGAGATTGGTGCCTACTTAGAATATCAGACTGATAACTATTTAAAATATCAATCACTGCTGTTTATCATACATAGGTAGGGTAGTTTTCTTCTCTGCCAATGCTAACCTTTAAGTTGGCTCCTTTGTGGTCTTTTCCAAGTCCACCCTGTCTAACTGCCTTTAAAATGTCTAACTAGCTTAGCTATCTGTAATACTAGGAGGTTGAGGCCAATGGACTGTCCAGTTGATCTGACTTGTAGGTCAACAGACAGAAAAAAAAGAGCTAAAAAAGGCCCAGAAGAGGCAGCATAGGACAGTTAGTGAGGGCCTTCCAGATCTTTCCACAACAAGTACAGCCATTTCTGGAGTGGATAAGCCCCTGAATTATTGCTTGGTGAGAATTCATAACCACTGAGCAAGAACCATTCTGGAATTAGGAACTGCCTTGGGCTGCCAGCTGCATCCTTGCAGGAAGGACCCAAAGCTCTCGGCAGAGACCTGCTAGAAACCCCTGAGAAAATGAGGTCCTCAAAACTGGAGCCTGGTTATTTTCTCAGAATCCACAGGGGAGCCCTGTTTTCAGACATGGGACTCAAGCAGCAGCTGCAACTGAGAATCACCCAGTCCCCAGTAACCCAAATGCTTGGTCCTTGTTTCTCCCCATAATGCTACACTTTTATACAGCAGTGGTTATAAGCTTTTGTGTCTGTTGGTGGGGGAGGCACTCCTTCCCTCATGTACTCTCATCTTTCCCTCTTAGAGGTCTCCCTCAGCCACGTGCTCCTCATTCAGACTAACAATAGCTCTGGCAGTAACAAGGTGGCAGCAGGAAGAGCTATGGTTTAATAAAGCCGAGGCCTTGGTGGGCTCCCACTCCTTACACTGGGACTCTAATAAAGCCTTTTCATCGTTCCAGGTCTGTGGTTCCATCCTGGTGTCTGTGAATGGCCTTCTCTACTGAAAGGACTCTTATTTTTACTGAGGACGTAGTTGAAAGTGGCCACAGACTGCAGCCGCCTTACGTGGGGTGGGGGAACTCCGTCCCAACCGATTCAGATCGCCCAGGGACTTCCCAGCTTCTGGAAAGTTCTAGAAGTTTTCAGGGTGGGACACATCCAACTCCAGTCAAAAGTTCATTTAAGTTTTATCATTACCTTAAAACACAGCTAGCTTGATCCTCGGGTTCCCTTCCTGTGTAGAATAACTATCTTCTCACTTTGCTCCCTCAAATCATGCAGTAGTACGGAGAAGGAACCCCTTCGCAGCACGCCTTTCTCCAAATCACACCATTTGATAGCACTTTATGGAACGTGAGCCAAGAGCTTTCATCGCCTCTGTATATTTACTCAGTGAATAGCTTGTGCTGTTACTATATGTGTTTGTATAAAATGCTCTTTATGCTCTTTTTATAAAGTGTTACTTTTCAAAAAATCACAAAGTCATATATGACGTTGGTTAAAAATTCAAATATTCATGAAATACATGATTTAGAAACTGAAAGGCACCTATAATCTCACCCTGCAAAGATCTGGGTTATGTATATGTGTGAAGTTTTTATTTTAATTTTCCATCTGAGTCTTGGGGAAAACAAAATGTTGGCTCCCTGGATGGGAAATCAGTGGGAAATCCTCAACAGAATTAGGCTGTTCTTAGCATGTTATGATGAGACTCCATTTTCGCAAACAGAATGGTTTTGGCTTCCGTAATCACTTTCTCTACCCAGATCAATACTTACTCTCAGCAAGCAGCATTCCTGGGATTTTTGGCTATTGTGGGTAAAGGACAAATAAGTAATGAGGTATCAGGATGTGTGCTCAAGTGAAGGTGCTATAGACTGAATTCCTATGGTAAAGCCCTGACCCTGCAACATGGCTATATTTGAAGTAGTGCTGTCAGGAAAGGAACTGAGATGAAATAAGGTCATGAGGGTGGAGGGTTGATCTGACAGGATGTGCGTCCTTGTAAGTAAAGACATGAGGCTGAGGATGCTGCTCGGTGGCAGAGTATTTGTCGGGCACATGCAAGGCCCTGAGCAAGATCCTGGCATCAAAAGGAAAAAAAAATACACAGAGAGATCTCTTCCTCTCGACCATGTAGTGACAAAGCAGGAAGGTGGCCCTGTGCAAGCCAGGAAGGGAGAGAACTATCACTTTCACCAAACCATGCTGGCTTACTGATCTTGGACTTCTAAGCTTCCCAAACTGTGAGAAGTAAGTACGGGTTACGAAAACCAGTCTTCTATTATTGGAGAAGAGCAGGATGAGAGCAGCCAACCTCGCTGTTCTCCTAGCCTTGCCACTGCTCTGCTGCTATTCCAAGATGCAAGACACTTTTGAAATGACTAAGAGCAGCAGAAAGGCAAACTGGGGATACTGGTGACAGGCATGGCTGGCCCCCAAGTCACTGCACTGTGAGTTTTTCTATTGTGACCCACAATAAATAGAGTTTACACCAGAACCAAGTAATATATGTCCACAAACACAGGTGTTTGAGACAATTGCTTGTGAAACAATAACTACCCTTATTATCTAAGTTGTATTCCTACCATCTAGTTTACTTCTTTAAAAAATGTTAGGATTCATTCATTCCGGCTGGGCTTTGGTCTTCAATTTATCTGACTTTTTTATTTTTAATTTTTCTTTTTTTGAGACAGGGTCTCACTTTGTAGTTCAGGCTGGCCCTGAGCTCACTATGTAGCCCAGGCAAGCCTCGAACTCAGCAATCCTCCCGCCTCTTGCCTTCTGAGTGGTGGGATTACAGGTGTGAGCCACCACGCCCAGCTCCCTGACTCTTTTCTATCCCCTATTTCTCTCTTTTTGAATGAACACTTTTACTACGTGCCATTGTTCCTTGGGATTACATAACTTGTTTTGATTTTACACAGGTTCACAGTATAGAGTTCACCTTGCATCTCAGGTGAGACTTTGACTTGGACTTTTGAAAAATGCTGGGACTGTTTTGACTTTTTAAACAAGGAACTGTTACATTTCTAATTGTAAGAAAGATAGTCTTATTGTGTTAGGCAGAATTACATACTTGCTACTGATCTTATGTGAAAATTAAATAGGGTTTATGGAGATGCCTTCGGGTGTGAAGTTGACAAGGGTGAGGATGTTAGAGTGGACTGTCACCTCGATGGACTTTGAGATCCACCTCAGGGACAGGTGGAACACACTTCTGGGTAAGTCTGGGTGTATCATGGAGGCATGGCTTTGAGGTGTATTTCTGATTCCTTACCCCTTCTTCTTTGGTATTATTCCTCATGCTTCGCTTCCTGGCCTCCAGGAACTAAGTAGCTTTGCTCTGCCATGCACTTCCACCGTGATGTTTTGACTGGGCACTAGCTGATCAGAGAGAAATTCCTTTAAAACATGAGCTAAATTAAACCTTTCCTTCTTTAAATTGTAGATGTCAGATACTGAGTCCAGCTGACCAGTGGAAAAGCAGACTAACATAGTATTTCCAAGGGTATGGAAAAGATTAATATTTAGATGGTAGGGATATATGCTGTTGAAAGGGAACAAAAGAGCGTGGTTAAGGCCTCAGACTTTGAAGCCTGGAAGCAGCTCTGGATTCTAAGTTACACCT
Organism: Thryonomys swinderianus; assembly: GCA_004025085.1. Taxonomy (NCBI): domain Eukaryota; kingdom Metazoa; phylum Chordata; class Mammalia; order Rodentia; family Thryonomyidae; genus Thryonomys; species Thryonomys swinderianus. Next base: position 6,426 of record PVIC010017351.1, on the reverse strand, counting down.
TTGCTCTTTAAGCAGGTGCATGGACTTGGACTAGTCCTCTGAGGTCCCTGTTCAGTAGGGAAAGTGAGACTTTCCTTACAAAGTTATGACAAGGGCTTTGAAAGGTAAGTTACCCGAAATGCACAGCACAGAGTTCCACAGGTAGTACACTCCTCATTAAATCGTTGTTTTTGCTAATGGGAAAATGCCCACCACATACATGCATACCACAAAGGCACTGAGCCTTACTCCTGCTGGTTCTGCAGGAAGCCACTCCTGTGTAGCAAGACCAGTGACATCTGCCTCAGAGGGGCCTCCAGGATGTGGGCTCTGGGATGTTTATTCATACCCAAAAATGGTACGTTTCATTTTATTTTCAATGCTAAACATGCTCATTCCACAACAGACTCATGAGTGTGTGATTCTTAAATCTTGGCTTCTGCTGTGCCACTTTGTGTGAGTTTTCTAGCAACACAATCTTGCCAACAGTGGACAATGGGAGGCTACAGTTCTAACTCATCTTTGAGGCCCGTGCGCTATGTGAGCTTCTGTAGGCATTTCATTTTTCTGTGCTGCTCAGTTCTGGTAATAATAGAGTGGGAATCATAATACCTGCCCACTGTGACTCACAGGCAGGTTGAAAGGCATGAGTACTTTTAAAAATACAAAAGAGGCTTTGAACTACTTACAGATGGGCATATTATCAATATAAAGGTTTAACTATTATTACTATTTTTCTTGGGTATTTCATTGTGAAGATTTGTGGTTAGCACTTCATCTTTCTCCCTTTTTTTTTAAAGAATAGAATTCATCTCTAACTATCTTTTGAAAGCCAATTTATACTTTGGTCATTTGATTAATAGGAGTGGGAAAGACCAGCTTCCTAATCAAAGTGCTTTTGAATAATTCAATACCAGATATTAAAAGAGGAGAGATGCTGCCTGGTGTGGTTTACTCTGCACTGCAGAGCGGGTCTGGACTGCCGTCGTGTGAAGGTTACCCCTGCGTGGTTGCCCACGTGCTCAGCGCTGTCCTTCTCCCTCATTCGGATGAGCCACCAGCCCGCAGACGACTGTACAATGTATGCATAAAGATCAGGGCCCAGCCACAAGGACCCCAGGCCTGTTGGGCCTGGGGCTGAGATCCAGGCCCAGAGGAAGGGATGTCTTTCCTAATTGGCCCTTCCAAAATGGTATTTAAAAAAGTTTGCTCAAAGTCTCTGTGTAGACTATGGGAGGTCTCATTACTAGGTGCATAACTTTGGGAGAACAGAACGTCAGGCGGGGAACCAGCGTAGCCTGCACTGCAAGCACCTGAATGGGACAGACCATCTGGACGGCAGAGCCCTTCTGCCTGCAGGTGGCCCTCAGTCCTCAGTCCTCTGGGTTTTTGTAAAGCAGCCAGGGAAGGAGGAAAGAGGCTCAGGTGCCCTGGAAGGGCGGCCCCTGCGGCTATGAGAGCCGTGGCCTCAGGTTTTCAGCACACCTGGGTGCAGACCCTTTCAGCCCCTCCGGAGACTTTGCAGCCACTGTCAGTTAAGGTTCCGTGTTCTCATCTCGAAAGCTGATGTGTAGATGAAACAAGAGGCTTACTGTTGCTCCCCACGTCCGGCTCTCGTCCCTCGCTCTGCCTTCCCTATCCACTGTAGCCCTTCCCCTCCCACCCCATTCTCTTCATTCTTCCTCCCCGCTTCCTCCTCTCCTCTGTTCCCAGACCCTGGACTCCAGCTGTGCTGTGCATCTATAATTATTCTCTGACATCAGTATTCTAATTTGCTTTATCCTTCCTTGGTTTTCTGGCTTTCTGTCTTGTTTACCAACTTCCTTCCATTTTAAGGGCAAGATAAATGAGAGTACAGATGGCGAATTTTTCTCTCCCATCTTCTACACATTCTATGCTCATTGGCTCAAAAGCAAAGGTCTTAGTGTATTCAGGGCTTCTCTCCGAATGGAGTTCTGTCCCAATTTTTCAGATGCTGATGTTGGTAACGTTGCCACAAAACACTCCCTGGCCCTGGGACTCCCAAGTCTGCCTGGGCCGTTATGAAAATTAGTGTCTGAACAGCACTAAATTGATTTGAGGACAGTTTTTACCAAGGGAACATGGTATTACGCACTGTCAAGATCTAAGTCTAATATATAGGCGGTGCCAGTGTATAATGGTGCAGTTTAGGATTTTTTGACTTTTCAGTGGTGCAAAAGCCATACAAATTCAATACAAGCTTTAAAATTTGAATTTGAATCTTTTTCCAAAATAACAATTTGTGATCCCGTCCTCTTAATGTTGGGCAGTAGCAGTGAGCTCATGGTGTGGTAGGGATAAGGAGAAAAATTCCGCTTCTTCCAGTGTGCTGGGCTGCTAGGCCAGGATGTTCTATAGGTGAGGTTATGCCACGTACTTTCATTCTGATATTTTCAGTCCACAAGGGGCTTACTGGGGTGGAACCCCATCATAAGTTGAGAGGCATCTGTAGTACATACTAAGCAATATCTAAGTCTACTCCTATAACTGAGTCTCTGTTAAACACTGTCTGAAAGATGTATTATTTTACAATTAAAATAATTCATCACTCATCAGTGTGATTTCACTTATCAGGTAGTAGAGAGTGGGAAGATCAACTCAACCCAGTAACAGTGGCCTGTCCCAGCAGAATTATAAAATCCTGAGGGCAGAAACTAGTTTATTTCACAGCTGTTTTCCTACTGGCTAGCAGAATACCCAGAATATGATAACCTCTCAACAAATTCTTATAGAATGAGTTAATAATACAGTGATGACAAATACCATGATTACTGGAATGAAAAGTCTGATAATAGAGGTCCACTCAACCACAGCTACCTATACCTGTTACACTAATTCTTGTGAAAGTGTGTGTGAGTGCATGTGTGTGTGTGTACGCGTGCATCCATTTGAAGTCTTTTGGGAACACTAATGAAAACTAAGTAGTGGTTGGAGAGATCAGGAAGGAAAGAACCTGTTAGACAATTCACAAAGATAAAATTTACAAGATAACCTTCATGTTAAAATATATCATCTTGTCAAGTCACCCATACAAATTTTAACCGAAATGAAAAATCCTACCTGATGTGGTGGCAACACCTATAATCTTAGAATTCTCAGAAGCTGAGGTAGGAGGAACCCAAGTTTGAATTCATCCTGGGAAACGTCTAGAGACCCTATCTAAAAATGAGAGAGAAGAGGGAGAGAGAGACACACACACACACAGATAGGTTGAAAAAGACAGATAGAGATGGTGCGGAGAGAGCTCAGATTAATCTTTCTTTACCAAACACAAAAAGAAAAGAGAATGAAATGTTACTGAAGAAAAACCCTTGAAGAACCTCTTGTGATAATTTCCTAGTTCCTAGCCTTTCCTTAGAGGCAGAAAATGTAAAAAATTTATAGAATTTTTTTCTAGTCACATTATGCATTTATATCCATAGACAAATTTATAGAAAGATAGCATTTTTTGTATTGCTTAAACATCAATTAAATGTTATTCTGTGCATGTCATTCAGCTTCTTTTTTATTTGGAAATAGTAACTGGTGAATGGTTAGTGTCAATATGAGATGTATTACTTTCTTTTTAACTGAGGATAAATCTCTAAAGTGAATATGCCTTATTTAGGAATTTAAATTTTTCATGAGTTTGTAATTTTTTTTCTTTTTTGCTCTTATGAACTTGTAAAGAATATGCCTCCATACATATTTGTGACTGTTTCTATCCGGCACTGTATTGACTTACTAGAGCTACTGCTATAAGGTGCCATAAACTAGGAGGGTTAAACAATAGAAATGTTAGATTTGTACCATTCTAAAAGGCAAAAGTCCAACATCAGCCTGTCAGTACAGCTGTGTTCCTTCTGCCAAGGCTAAGGGAGGATCATTTCCTGGCCTTTCTCCTACTTCCTGGTAATTCCTTGGGTTGTGACAGTGTTTTCACCCGATAGACTCCCTTTCTGAGTGCACAGATTTCCCCCTTTTATAAGCACAACAGTGCTATCAGTTTAGAGGCAAAGCTCACTCCGGTGTGGCATAGGGAATTCCATCAGCAATGACTACTGGAGTCATGTTCTGAGTCATATCCTTCAGTTTAAAAACTAAACATACAAATTTTGGAAAGGACATAATTAATCCACAATAGGCACTGATTCCTAAACTCGGGTTATGCAATCCTATCAGTAAGTGTCACTTTTAGCACGTGTCAAAATATATATAACTACTCTCAAATTATTTGCATGAGCTTTTATAAATACGCTGGACATTGTTAAACTGCTTTAGGTCTGTTTCCCAGGGCACAGACTCTCAGGCTCTGGGATATTCATTTGGGAACCTTCTTGGGGTTAATGGGAGCAGGCAGAGAGACAGTAAGTGCTTTGCAGATGCCAGGGAGGGCTCTCCTGCTTCCCTAGGAGCTTGGGAGCTGGGATGACCCTGTGGAGATGTCCAAACTGAGGCCAGTGAACAGGGCTTTTACCTCGACTGACCAGTCATTGTATCGAATGCCCAGGAGAGGTGGGCATCTCCTCCAGGCCAAGGATAATCTCCTGGGAGCTGTTTGACAGTGAGTCATTGGCAGCCAATTGTCTTGTCATAACAATAGGTTCTCCCTTCCATGACGGCAAAGCCTACAAGCAAGAAATGAATGGAAGAGTGAAGAGAAGTTTATTACTTGTCCCAAAAGATCCTTGAGGGTAATTTCCGAAGCAGTTCCTCTTGGAGCAAACAAAGTAAGGGACTTTTATTGGTGAAAATCTTTCTTTTTTCTTTTTTTTTGAGACAGGGTCTCGCGTTGTAGCTCAGGCTGGCTCTGAGCTCACTATGTAGCCCAGGCAAGCCTCGAACTCAGCAATCCTCCTGTCTCTGCCTCCCGAGTGCTGGGATTACAGGTGTGAGCCACCACGCCCGGCACTGTGGTATGCGGTATTGATTGCTGGTGGGCATGAGTCACCATATCCAGCACTGTGTGTGGTTACCAGGATTGAACTCAGGACCTTGAGCTTGCGAGGCAGGCGCCAGAACCACTGAGCTAAATCTCCGGCCACATCTTACATTTTGATGCAGGCAAGAATCATGTCACTTCACAGAAGTAACACTTTCCTGAGCATGCTCAGTTTGACATCATGCTTCATACACTGGACATCATGCAAATGCCTGTGTGTGGAGAATTTAGTACTATAATGAGCAGCATCCTCTACAAGAACAGACTCTTAATAAGAAACTTAAATATAAGTAGTAGTTTTCATATTTTCCCCAAGCTCAGTCTTCCAGTCTTCCTGCAGTAGTACTCTTAATGTTTATACTTTAACTATCCCCTAAATGTCTCATGTGTCCAGAGGTTGGGCTCTTTGAAGGTGACAAGATCATGAAATGCAATCCACTAATGAGTTCACCACTGAATGCGCTGTTTAGAATTGGCCCTGGCTGCAGTAGGGTCCCTGCGGGGTGATCTGGTCCCTGGTCTGCCCCATCCTGTTTCCTGATGCCCTGGGTTGAACAGCTTTCCTCCACCAGGCCTTCCTGTCATGACATTTGTATATTAAAGCCAACCAGCCGCAGATTGAATCCTTTGAAAACCATGAGCCAAAATAAAACTCTCTGTTTAACACACACACATACACACACACACACACAGATATATGAAGGTCTAAATGTGGGTATATGCTTTATATACTATGAATTTTCTGTTATGTAGCCTCCCTCCCACCTTGTCTCCTTTGTACTTTATTGCATGGTGGGGGGAGAAGCTAAGCTTAATGGGCCATCAGGTAGAAATGTTAGGTGGTGGAGTTTAGTTAGATGAACTAGGTGATTTGGGGCCACGGCCTTGAATATGTTCAATATATTTGTTTCCTCCCTTCTACTTCCCAGTCTTTCTGAAGTGAACTGCTTTCTGCACTGTGCCCTTCTTCTATAATGTTCTTCCTTATCACAGGCCTACAAGCCATGGAGACAGCTGACCATGAACTGAAACCTCAAAACAGTAAGCTAAAATAAGTATCTCTTCTTCTTCTTAAGTAGCTTATCCCAGGTGTTTTGTCACGGTGACCAGAAAAATAACATAACCAGTAAGGCTGTGAAGCCCTGATTGACTAGGGAGAGAGAAACAGGAAAACAAATAATTAAAATAATTAAAGTTTAGCATGATAAAAGTAAGGGAGAGGCCCTGCATTCTTCTTTCTCATATTTTACTCTTAGCTCCAAGGAAGTTACAGTGCTGGGATGGAGAGCACAGCTGGCTCCCTCCAGCTGGTGGCTTAAGGAAATTTGGCTGTAAAGTGTCATCAGATATTTGAGATGAATAAGGATAGATTCATGGTCTCTGAGAGAAACCATATTTTCCAATCATGCTTTCACCAAACAGCCCTGCCTTTATGGTGAGATTTTGTTCATCTTTTAAAGCGTGGCTTCTCCACTTCTTTTTTTTTTTTTTTTTTTTTTGCTTTT
>PVIC010017350.1:0-32849 GCA_004025085.1 Thryonomys swinderianus | reverse complement strand
ACTGTGCTGGCTGCTGTGGCCTTTCTGGATGCCTTCCAGAAAGTGGCTGACATGGCCACCAACACCCGAGGTGGGCAGGGGGACAGCTGGCTGGAGATGCCCGGGTTGGGCCTGCCAGTGGACAGGCTGAGTGGGGTATGGGCCAGAAAAAGGGTGGTTTCCACCCCCTGAGGGAGTGGGTTTGTTGGGGAAGCAATGCGCCTCCTGTCACGGGAGGCATGCGAGCAGGAGTGGCAAGTGGTGGCAGGGATGGCGTGGTGGGGGGCTTCCTTCTGTGCTGTGGGCAGCTCAGGTGACCCCTCAGCCCAGTTGTTCGCCTTCCTGTATGGTGAGTCCTTGGAGTGGTACAAACACCAGGCAGATGCATGCGGGCACCCTTATACCTACATCTGGGCAGCCTGGGGGCGCTCCCACGGGGTTGGCGGGTATTTTCCTGACTGCTCCTTGGACAGTCCTTGGTGCCGGCCTCTCCTGCCCAGGGCAGAAGGGAGGCTCCATCCTGACCAGCAGGGCATGCAGCTGCAGGAGGCTGGCATGACCAGGCACCGCTGCTGGTGTCCCTGCTCAGGGCCTTGCAGGTTTGCCAGGTGGTGGCACTGATTATGGGCCAACGTCTTTGCGAGCTGGCCTGCCCCCTCGTGGTCACCGCTGGGACTGCAGAGACCGAGGGGCCCAAACCCATGTTGTACCCTTGCCTCACCAGGGGCCACGCGAGATATCGGCTCAGCGCTCACGCGCATGTGTATGCGCCACCGCAGCATCGAGACCAAACTGCGGCAGTTCACCAAGTGAGTGGGCATGGCAAGCGGGCTGGGGGGAGTGCTGTGCCTTTCGATCCCCTTTTGCAGCCTGAGCCCAGTCCCACCCACAGTGCACTGCTGGAGAGCCTCATCAACCCACTGCAGGAGCGCATCGAGGACTGGAAAAAGTCAGCCAACCAGCTGGACAAGGACCATGCGAAAGGCAGGACAGGCCCCGCCCGGTTCCCCACCCACCGCATGGGAACTCCTGTTTGTGTTTTTTATTTTTGAGATGGTTTCTTGCTGTGTAGTTCATGCTGGTCTTGAACTCACCGTGGAGCCCAGGCAGGCTCAAAATCAGCCTGTGAGCACTGGGATTACGGGTGTGCACCACCACACCCAGGTTTATAGTTTCTTTTCACTCCCTGCGCAGAGTACAAGCGAGCCCGGCATGAGATCAAGAAGAAGTCCTCAGACACACTGAAGCTGCAGAAAAAGGCGCGAAAAGGTAGAGCCCAGAGCGCCCCCCAAGGCCCAGCCCACAGGGCCCCCTCCAGAGCCCCCACTGCCTGAGGACACCTCCAGGGCATCACCCTGACCCTCGGCCTGCCGGGTGGGACAGAGGGAGCCACCCTGCACCCCAGACCAGCCCAGCCTTCCCAGGGGAGGCCGTAGGAGGCCCCAGGTCCCACCCCACCCCAGGAGTGGCACTGTCCATCCGGCTGTCTTTCACACATTCTCTCTTTCTCTGTCTCTCCTCCTCTCCTCCCACATCCTTCCTGTAGAGCTACTTGGTAAGTCAAACGTCCGTTCCTCCAGCTGCTCCTCCTGTCCTTGTTGCCTTTGTCTGTCTTCCCCCAGCTCAGGGCCGTTGGAAGGAGCCTGTCCAGGCCAGGGAGGAGCAAGGAAGGCTGTCTGTGCACCGAGGGCGGGGCCTGGGGCACCGTCCCCCAGCAGCTCCTGGGGCCCCTGGCCAGGGATGAGTCCCGAGCCAGTGATGGGTCAGTCTGCCAGGCCAGGAGGGCTTGGCTGGCGGGGCCGGGCGGGGTACGGCCTGCCCCACCAGCCAGCCAGCCCTCCCTCCCCGTTTGTTACTCAGGATCCCCTCACCACCTCTCCACGTCATCTTCTTGCCTCTCTCTGTCTCTCTCGCTGCTTCTCTGTGTCGCTGTGGTGTCCTCGTGCGTTGCTCCCCGAGCCCAGTGGGGCCCCACGGAAACCTGCCTCATCCCCCCCGCAGCCCTGAGCTCCACTCCTCCTGGGGGCCTGGCCTACAGCCGAGCCCCTACCCTGCCCACTTGTCCCTGCATCCGCGCTACTTCCCTGTGCCCCAGGAAGTGAGGGCTGCCATCCCAGGGCAGGAGGGTGTCATGGGCAGTGGAGGCCTCTGTGGCAAGCTCTGCGTGCCCCAGGTCCCATGGCTTCATAGCACTGTTGTCTTTCCTGTATGTGTTTCTGTCTGTCTTCTCTGCCTGCTCTGGGGGGACCAGCCCCTCCACTAGCCCCACGCCCACTTCCCCAGTCCCCTGGTTCCCATGGTAGTGCCCAGCCCCACGGCCAGGGACGCCACCATGGGGCCGGCGCCTTGGGTGTGGCAGAGCAGGCCGGAGTCCCCAGCACCGCGTCTCCTCCACACCCTCAGGGAAAGGAGACCTGCAGCCCCAGCTGGACAGCGCCCTGCAGGACGTCAACGACATGTACCTGCTGCTGGAGGAGACGGAGAAGCAGGCAGTGCGCCGGGCCCTGATCGAGGAGCGAGGCCGCTTCTGCACCTTCATCACCTTCCTGCAGCCTGTGGTGGTGCGTTCCCGGGGACTCGGGCCCCACGGGGGGGTGGGCCCAGGGTGGACCTCTGACCCCTGGGGCATTGTGCATGATCCCTGCCTAGCTGTGTCCAGGGCCACATGCTCCTGACCCAAAATTAGGTCCCCCAGCTCTTCACGCCCTGCTGTGGTCTGGACGGGTGAACTCGCCAGGGCCGCCGTTAGAGGGCAGGGACAGGGGAGATGCGTGGGCAGGTGGGGGAGCGGCTAGGAGGCTCAGCCATCGGGTCTTCTGGCCGCTTCCTCAGAACGGCGAGCTGACCATGCTGGGAGAGATCACCCACCTACAGGGCATCATTGACGACCTGGTGGTGCTCACCGCAGAGCCCCACAAGCTGCCTCCCGCCAGCGAGCAGGTACGCTGAGCCCTGGGGCCAAGGCCAGGGAGGGGGTGGTCCTGCCCTCGGCCGGGGTCAGCAGAGGAGAGAGGGGAGGCACGTGGGAGGAGACCGGACGCCTTCCAGCAGCCATATGTGGGCATCCGGGAGCACCTGCCCAGGTGAGGGGTAACTGGCTGGGGCCATGCTGAGCCCCCTCACTGAAGCCTCTGATGGGGATTAAGATGAGAATGATTGGCTCCACTTCACAGGAGAAAAGGGAGACCCAGAGAGTAATGATCTGAGCCTCACGTTCTGCCTCCCCTGCCAGGGACCCCACGTCCTCTAGAGCACCTGCTTCTCCCGTGTCCCCTGTCTGGCCCAGGCTGCGTGAGCCGAAGGGGCTCAGAGAAACCCGAGCGTCCTGGCGTGGCAGGGAGTGTGTGTGCACCCCGCTTCTCAGCCCAGGACAGAGCTTACCTCAGCAGAAGACGCGGATGGGCTGGGGATTCTTGCAGTGGGAGAACAGAGGGCAGCCATCTTCACTAGCTTGATGAGGGCCCCCAAAAGGCAGAAAGCTCTCTGTAGGCCAGAGGCTCCCACTAGTCCAGTGACCACATCTGTATCCCGGTGCAGGTGATCAAAGACCTCAAGGGCTCGGACTACAGCTGGTCCTACCAGACCCCACCCTCGTCACCCAGCAGCTCCAGCTCCCGGAAGTCCAGCATGTGCAGGTTGGTGAGGGGAGGTCTGTCTGACACAGTTGGGGGTGACCCCAGGAGGAGATGAGCCAACAGCCAGCAAAGCTGCATCCAGACTGCTTCGGGTCCCAGAGTTCACACAACTTCACAGCACTTAGGAGTTTTCAAGTGGACAGGGAAAACCTGCCCGTCGTTGTCACGAGAGTGCTGCCAGAGCAGGCATTTGTTGGCGGTAAGCAGGGGACAGTAGTTTCCGTTACAGAGCATTAATTAACTGGGCACCAAGTGACACATTTTCTTCATTGACTCCTAACACCACTGTTAGGCATAGTGTTGTCTCCACGTCACAGAACAAGAAATGAGGCACAAGGTCCCAGCGTGTAACCGCTGGACTCTTCCAGGCCCAGGACAGTGGAGGGTCATAGTAAGGAACTGAGATCAGGGAGCGGCGGAGGTCTGAGGAGCTGGTGGTGAGGTAAAGACCCCTCCAGTTGTGCCACCACAGGCCCCAGCCTAGGCCTAGGCTGGCCCCTGAGGCCTTGCAGAGCCAGGGGAAGGCCCGGGAGCCCACTGGATGGGCTCAGGATGGGGCGCCCACCTTACACTAGCACTTCAGCCAGCCTTACAGTAGCACTTGGAAGAGACATCTGTGAACCTGAGGACAGCAAGCACAGAGCAGGGGACTGGCAGCGAGGACCCTCTAGCCGGCCTTGAGAGAGACCAGGCCCAGTGGTCACTTCCCTCCTGGGGCTGCTGGAGCCTCTTGCAACCCTGAATGGGAGCCAGCCCCAGAAGGAGCGTTGATTTCAGGGGGCCCTGTGCAAAAGAGTGGCCAAGAGTTCCAGGGTCATAGTGAGGAAGAAGATAGACTTCACTGCTGGGAAACTACCACGGCTCACATGGCCTTGCAGAGGGTATGAGCTGCGGAGCGCTGGGCAGTCTGCAAGGGAGGACGTGATGAGAAGGGTGGTGGGTTCAGGCCCTTCCCAGAGGCCCCTCCGTGCCCACCTTGGGCTGGCAGACTTTGAGAAGGCAGTTTGGAACTAGCCACACCTGTGTCAGTTGATTGGTGTCATCTGATGCCTGGTGACTCCAGGACCCCGTTAAGGACTAATGCTCTGGTGGCAAAGGAGGAGTCAGAAAGTGCCTCGTCGGGGCACACTCTGCCGGTAGCTCCTGGCCCCAGGGCTTTCGAGGGACACAGCTGGGTGTCCCTGCCCCCCCGCCGTCCCAGAACCCACCCGCTCTATAGTACCTGGGTCTCAGGACCTCTTAGTCTGACATTCTCTTTTCCTCCCTTTGCCCCGCGCCTCTGTCTCCCACCCTCGTCTGTCGCCCTCCCCGTCACACACCCCTGTGTCTCCCTGTCTGGCTGCTGTGCCCTCCTCCTTCACTCCCTCAGTGCCCCCAGCAGCAGTAGCGGTGCCAAGGGTGGCGGAGCCCCGTGGCCTGGGGGTGGCCAAACATACTCACCCAGTTCCACCTGTCGCTACCGCAGCCTGGCGCAGCCAGTCACCACCACCACCCGCCTCTCCAGCGTCTCCTCCCATGACTCTGGCTTCATCTCCCAGGACGCCACCTACTCCAAGCCCCCCTCGCCCATGCCTTCAGACATCACCAGCCAGGTGAGGGGACATCAGAGGGCCCCCGGGGTGGGTGCAACAGCCTCATGCTTCACAAGCAGGGCCGCTAGGGCTCTTGAGACTGGTCTCAGGGCTGCTGTTCCATCTCATATTTGTATCAATTTCCATCTCTTTGCCTTTTTTTTTTCTTTATTTTTGAGACAGGATTACCCTCTAATACAGTCTGGCTTTGAACTTACTATGTAGCCCAGGCTGGTCTCAAACTCACAGCAATCCTCCTGCCTTGGCCTCCAGAGTGCTGAGATTACAGGCGTGTGTGCACCACCACACTCAGCAGACTCTGCTTTTCAGTTCACTGTGTTATATTTTAGATGAGTCTTGTAAACAGCATATGTCTGGATTTTCTTGTGTCATCCAAGCTAATGATACTGTATCATACGTGTGTGAGCCGGGTGTGTTTGTGTGTTACTGGGGATGTAACCCAAGACCCCACATATGCCAGACAGATACCCCCACTGTTCCCAGTCCCAGCAATTGTCTTTGTATCCAACTTTTATTTTACTGCTAGGATTCTCGTTAAATGTGCATCACACCATCTCATTCTTTCTGTCTCTAATTCATATTCTTAATCTCCTTGTTTCTCTGTGCTACATTCTGGCTAAATTGTCTGCCAGTCCTACTTGTTCTCTCATTTGCTACTTGACCTGCCTACTGAGGGGTTTTTTCTTCTAACTTTTTTTTTTTTTGTTTTTTGGAGACAGGGTCTCGCTTTGTAATTCAGGCTGGCCCTGAGCTCACTATGGTGCCCAGGCAATTCTTCTAACTTTTTATTCTGAGGTCATTTTAGACTTAGAGAATAGTTTTTTGTTTGTTTGTTTTGTTTTGTTTTGTTTTTCAAGACAAGGTCTCGCTTTGTAATTCAGGCTGGCCCTGAGCTCACTATGTAGCCCAGGCAAGCCTCGAACTCAGCAATCCTCCTGCCTCTGCCTCCCAAGTGCTGGGATTACAGGCGTGAGCCACCACTCCCAGCACTGTGGGGTGTGGTGCTGATTGCTGGTGGGCATGAGTCGCCACACCCAATATCATATTGTATGTGGTTACCAGGATTAAAACAGGGTCCTTGCACTTCCTAGGCAGGCGTTGGAACCACTGAGCTAAATCTCCAGCCCAAGAACAGTTTTAAAAAAGAGGCCGGATAGGCTGGAGATTTAGCTCAGTGGTTCCGGCGCCTGCCTTGCAAGTGCAAGGTCCTGAGTTCGATCCCAGTAACCACATAAAATGCTGGGCGTGGTGACTCACGCCCACCAACAGTCAACCAGCAATCAGCACCACATACCACAGTGCCAGGCGTGGTGGCTCACACCTGTCATCCCAGCACTCGGGAGGCAGAGACAGGAGGATTGCTGAGTTCGAGGCTTGCCTGGGCCACATAGTGAGCTCAGGGCCAGCCTGAACTACAAACTGAGACCCTGTCTCAAAAAAAAAAAAAAGAGTCCAGAGACCCCAGGTACCCTCCTACAGCCTTCCGCAGTGTTGGCGTCTTAGGTAACAATTTTCAAAACGAGGAAGTGAGCCCTGGCACAGCATGAGTAACTGACCCGCAGCCTTGCTCTGCTTGGCCAAGTCTCCTCTCTGCTGTCCTTCAGCTGGTCCGGGAGCCCGCGCAGAACCCTGTGTCACATTGAGTTTCGGCTCCTCCTGTCTGTGAGTTCCTCGGTCCCACCCTCCTTTCCTCTGTCACTCCAGTGTTTGGAGCGACTCTGGCTAGGGGTTTGTAGGATGTCTCTCGGTTGGAGCTGACCACTTTCTTCCCGTCTAGAAGGATAGGCTGGTCATTTTGCAGTATCACAGAAGCAGCACTGTGCCCTGCTGACATGACAGGCACGTGCCAAGTCCCATCCCTGGTGGCACCATGATCTTTGGCCAGGTAGTGTCTGCCAGGCTGCCCCTCGCTAAGGCCCTAAGTTTCTCCTTTATCATTAATCACGTGTCGAGGGAGAGGCTTTGAAACTCCAAATACCCTGTTCTTTGTCAGACTTTTACTCACTGATGTAAGCCCATTAGTGACCCGTGGCCTGTGACAGTAGTCTGTCTATCTCCGTTATTCCGCCTGCATTTATTAAGTGAAATTCTGCTATAAAAGTACCTCTTCTTCCTCACTTACTTATATAGTCAATTACTTATTTATACCAATATGGACTCAAAACTATTTCCTTTATTCTATGATCTGTAACCTATTATCACTGGTCTCTTATGATTTTTTTTTTTGAGACAGGGTCTCACTTTGTAGTTCAGGCTGGCCCTGAGCTCACTATGGTGCCCAGGCAAGCTGCCGCGAACTCAGCAATCCTGCTGTCTCTGCCTCCCCAGTGCTGGGTTTACAGGCGTGAGCCACCACGCCCAGCATTGTAGTATGCTGTGTTGATTGTTGGTGGGCGTGAGTCTCCACGTCCAGCATTATATGTGGTTTCCGTGGATCGAACTCAGGACCTTGCGCTTGCGAGGCAGGCTCCGGAACCACTGAGCTAACCCTCCGGCCCAAGATTTTTTATTTTTGAGACAGGGTCTCACCTTTGTAGTTCAGGCTGGCCCTGAGCTCACTATGTAGCCCAGGCAAGTCTCAAACTCAGCAATCCTCCTGCCTCTGCCTCCTGCCAGAGTGCTGGGATTATAAGCATGAGCCACATGCCTAGCATAAGATCTTCTTTACTGATGCGGAGCAGGGAGTCTGCCGTAGGGGTCAGCTCCCCAGCTCACACAAACTGACCCATGTGTGTAACCAGCACAAGATACAGTCTTATTCCCCTGAACCTTCTCGTTACTACGTTCCCCAAGGATGGCCACTCTGCTGACTCTATTAGTTCTGCTTTTCTTGCTTTTATTTCCACTAAAATCTTTTTTATATGAATATATTCATGGCATATATACACACATGGAATCACACAGTCAGTATCCATTCTGTCCGGCTTCTTCTCTTTGGCACTGTGTCCTGAATCCCTGTGTATGTGCCCGTGTGTATCACCGTCATGCTGTACCGCCATCTATTGTATGGACGTGTCATTTACCCATCCCTTCTCCGTGTGATGGCCGTTTGGATGGTTTGTGGTTTGGCGTCTTGAGAATGTTCTAGCACATCTGGGGGCTAGAGCAGGGTTGCAGCATCCCAGGGGTGCACGCAGTTGGGTTTAGGTCCTACCAGACAGCTTTCCAGAGTGACCGCGCCTGGGCCAGGGTATAGCTCAGCGGTTGCCTGCATGCCTGGTAAGACAAGGACCTGAGTTCGACTCCTGATCCCAGAAAACAAACAAACCAAAGTGACCGCACGAGTTCCCTCCCACAGCAAGATCAGCACAGTCTGTTGCAATGCCACCTCCTCAGCAGGCCTCGGTATTTTCCGTCTCTCTCGAGTCAGTCGTCCTATTGCGCATCCGAGAGCAGCACCCTGCAGTTAGATTTGCATGACCCTGAGGTCATGAGAGGGAACACTTTTCATGCTTGTGAGTCCACTTGACTGTCTTCCACAAAGGCCCTGGTCCATCTTTTGTTCATTGTTTTCTCTTAAACTGTTCTTAACAATTTACGGGACTCTTTACACACTGTGGATCCAAGCCCTTCACCAGATATGTTCTCTGATGGGCTCTTTCCATGACTAGATGTTCTTAATCTGCAGCCCAGTTTATCCACTGCAGCATTTAAACAATTTGTGCTTTTGGTGTCCTGCTTGAAATATTTTTTCATACACTCAGGTCCTAAAGATGCTTTCCTTTACAAAGCTACTTCTTTAATCTTTTAACGTTTCTTTTTTCTTTCTTTTTTTTTTTTTTCTTTGCGGTACCAGGAATTGAACTCCAGTCCTTGTGCTTTCAAGATAAGCGTGGTACCACTGGAGCTAAATCCCCAGCCCTTAACATTTCTCATGTAACTCTGCAGCTCATCTAAAATTGATTGATTGATCAATGGATTGTGGGTAGTATGAAGCAGGTGTAGATCTGTGTGGGTCTCTGGTTCACCAGGAACAATCTACTGAAAAGACATCTGTCATAGCCTCTTTGACCTGCTCTAACAAAATACCATAAACAGCAGAAATGTGTTTCAAACAGTTCCAAAGTCTGAGGAGGCCAGGATCACGGCCCCAGCAGATTTGGCATCTGGTGAGGGACTGTTTTGGGTTCCCAGGGCCCCGCCTTGCTGTGTCCTCACGTGACTGAAGGGGCACACTAGCTTCGTCTGCCTCACCTACAAGGGCATCGGACCCATCTGTGATAGCTCTACCCTCGCAATCTCTCACATCCCAAAACCTGACCTCAGGATGCCATGGTCAGGCGTCAGGGTGTCAGGGCATGAATTCTGAGGGACACAAGCACCCAGGCCACACTGCACAGGGATCAGGTCTGGGGCGTGGCCTTCCTGTCCAGCTGGCTAACGGCTCTCTCCTTTGCCAACCCCACCGCTCAGTGATCATGACTTGGCAGGAAATCTTAATATCTGCTAATCAAAGTCCTGCAACTTCATCATTCTCCAAAATCATCTTTTCTATATTTGGCCTCTTCTATTTCCTTACAGATTTTAAGGTTATCTTGTCATGGGCCAGAGATTTAGCTCAGTAGTTCCAGTGCCTGCCTAGCAAGTGCAAGGTCCCTGGTTCAATCCCCAGTAACCCCATACAACAATACCAGGTGTGGTGACTCATACCCACCAGCAATCAGTACCACACACCATAGTCCCAGGTGTGGTGGCTCATGCCTGTAATACCAGCACTCTGGAGGCAGAGGCAAAAGGATTGCTGACTTCAAGGCTTGCCTGGGCTACATAGTGAGCTCAGGGTCAGCCTGAACTACAAAGCGAGACCCTGTCTCAAAAAAAAAAAATTGGGCCAGAGATTTAGCTCAGTGATTCCGGCACCTGCCTCACAGGTGCAAGGTCCGGAGTTCAATCTGGTAACCACATACAGTGCTGCGTGTGGTGACTCACGCCCACCAGCAATCAATACCACATACCACAGTGCCGGGCGTGGTGGCTCATGCCTGTAATCCCAGCACTCGGGAGGCAGAGACAGGAGGATTGCTGAGTTCCAGGCTTGCCTGGGCTACATAGTGAGCTCAGGGCCAGCCTGAACTACAAAGCGAGACCGACCGTCTCAAAAAATAGATAAATAAATAAATTATCTTCTCAGTTTCCCCAAAAACAACCGAAAAAAGAAAACATCCTAGGGTTTTGCATGTTTTTCCATTTATTTAGGCCTTAAATTCTGTCAATCATGTTTTGTAGTTTATATATAAAGTTCTTGAACATCACTCTGTTTTTTCTAGGGTTTTAGTATTTGTTCTTATTATAAATTACATGTTTGTCAGCTGCTGGTTTTTAGAAATACAATTGATTTTTTTTTTTTTAGTCCAGGCTGGATTTGAATCACTATATAGGCCAGACTGGCCTTGAACTCACAGCAATCCTCCTGCCTCAGCCTCTTGAATGCTGGGATTTCAGGCATGCGCCACCACTCCCAATTTACAATTGACTTTTTTTTTCTGGCTTTGTATCCAATAATTCCTTTTTTTTTTTTTTTTTTTTTTTTTTTTTTTTTTTTTTTTTTTTTTTTTTTTTTTTTGAGACAGGTTCTTGCTTTGTAGTTGAGACTGGCCCTGAGCTCGCTATATAGCCCAGACAAGCCTCAAACTCAGAATCCTCCTCCCTCGACCCCCCCCACCCCGCCCTGTGCTGGGATTACAGGTATGAGCCACCATGCCTGGCATCGTTGTATGTGGTTCCTGGGGATGGAACCAGGGACCTTGCGCTTGCTAGGCAGGTGCTAGAACCACTGAGCTCAATCTCTGGCCCTTTACTTTCCTCTTTTGCTTCATTGTACTGGCTAAGACTTCCAGTGCTGACTAGAAGTATGTCAACACTTGGGCACAGTCTCAGAGTAATGATACGCCTTTCCACTCCTCATGCTTTACAGTTCTGGGGGGTATTTTGGTTTTTTAAAGGGCTTTGGTGTTTGGTTTCCATGAATGGATTTTGAACTTTTCCACTGACTTTTCTAATTTTTTTTTCCATTGAGTTTTTTTTTAATATGAAAGTCATACTCCTGGAATATGGAGCACTGTTTCCTCTGAATCCGCCTGGGTGCTCCCTTCCTTTTGATTTTGGTGATCTTGTTACTGACCCCATGGGTTCTCGTGCTGCTGAAAAGTCAAACAGAAGCGCCTTGGCACAGGAACAAGGGTTTGATTCTATACTTGAGCACAAAGGGGGATGCTGTGGCAGGGGGGACCCCGGCTGACCCAAGGGACAGAGGTGCACAGCTCTTATGCCCTCCATGGGGTGGGCAGGGACTGGTCTCTGAATGTCACTGTGCATAGAAGTGCCCACTTCATGTGACACACATCTCATTACCATCTGTGTGTCCACCTCGGGGTGTGATTGTTACTGTGCTAGTATGATGGAAGCGACTGTGAGTGACCTCGGGAGGCTTCTACAGGTGCATCTGTCCCTTGCCACCTGGAATCTGCCCTTACCTGGGAAAGTTCCTCCGTGGTTGTGGGTGAGGCAGATCACCTGCCTCTGTGGGTTGGATGTTGCTGATCTTGGCTCTGGCTTCTGGCCACCGCTGCCAACCACTGGGCCCAAAGGCTGAGCTGATTCCCCATCCGCTTCTCCCAGTGTGCTGCCTGATCTCAGCCTTGAAGGTGGCTGCGTGGTTCATGTCGGGTAACCCCACAAGCCCGAGGGCCAGCCTCGCTGCCTCAATCTGAGCTGCTGCCATCTGTAGGAAACCTTCAGGTGGAAGTTGGGGTGAGATGAGAACCGGGCCATAGCCGGGCTCCCCGCTGCCCTGGCTTAGGCTGCTCATCACAGGTGGGCGCTCCTCTGGGCTCCATGTCAGCGTCCACCCTGGAAACCCAGCCACAGGCTCTTGCCCTCCTCTGCTCACTGTGTGCAGTGGGCGGACTGGCAGGCACCTGGTGCCCTACTGGGGAGCCCCCATTCCCACTCAGGCCCTACACAGGAACCTTCACCCCATTGCCCACAGCCGCCCAGGTGCTCAGGCAGCCCCTTGCTGCTCTCTTTTCCTCCCCCTCTTCCTGCTGCCTGGGCAGCCCCTCCTGCCCCGTGGCTGTCCGTGTGTGGCTCCGGCCTGGTCAAGGCAATGCTCACCACGTGGCAGACTCCACGACCCTCCTCAGCAGCAAGGTCTTAGAATGTGCATTTCTGGGGCTGTGCCATTGGCCGGACAGTGCCTACTGTGGCACCCTGGCAGCCGCATTCTTCCACACTGCTGTTGGTGGCCGTGACCTTGCCAAGTGTGTGCATGCCAACACTGTGACCACGTCTGTTCTCTCCTCTCCTCCTTGCCACCCACCGGCCCTGTCGCAAACACCTGCTCGCCTCTGCATGGCAGAAGTCCTCCAGCTCTGCGTCCTCTGAGGCTTCGGAAACCTGCCAGTCCGTGAGCGAGTGCAGCTCCCCAACCTCGGTTAGTGCTCCTCGGTTAGGACTGTCACCAGCTGTCCACCCTGCGCCCTCCAGCCTGAGGCTGTCACCGCAGGGAAGAGGGCTGTGGGCACATGGCGCCTGTCTCCACCAGAGGAGCTGCCTGCCCCACCCACTGCCACTTCCCTGCTGACCTGTCCTGGTCCCGGTGGGGTGGAGGGGGTCACATCCACCATGCCTGCCAGCCGAGGCCCCTGGCACACCTGGACACTATTGGCCACGGGCGGCAAGGCAAGGGTCCCCCTGACCTCCCCTCCACACTTCGCAGGACTGGACCAAGGCTGGCCCTCACGAACAGCCCTCAGGCACCACCCTGCAGCGCAGGAAGGACCGAGTGGAGCTCCTCCGGGAGGCAGAGCCAGGCCCTGCTGCTATTGGCCCTCTGGGTCCCAGTGGAGAGGAGGCCCCGCGGCCCCGGATGTCCCCTGCTACCATCGCAGCCAAGGTAGGTAGCCGGCTCCCTGGTAGCCTAGCCAGGGCCCCCAATGTCGAGGGTCAATACCAGGGACAAGTAGTCCCCAGAGCCACCCCAGTCGCCTTGGCGGTGGCCGGGGAGTCTGACCCAGGATGTGGGGAAGAGCCTCAGTGTACACTCTCACCCAGCACGGCGAGGAGGTGTCCCCCGCAGCCAGTGACCTGGCCATGGTGCTCACCCGGGGCCTGAGCCTGGAGCACCAGAAGAGCAGCCGGGACTCGCTGCAGTACTCAAGCGGCTACAGCACACAGACCACCACGCCCTCGTGCTCCGAAGACACCATCCCCTCCCAAGGTAGCCCTGCCCTACCAGACAGCTGGGACGAGGCATGCAGTCGGGCCTGGCCTCCCCTCGCTGTGCTCCCCCTAGTGGTGGGGACTCAGGCAGCACCCAGGCCCCAGGCCCACCACATCCTGTGTCCCTAGGCTCTGACTACGACTGCTACTCCGTGAACGGGGACGCAGACACTGAGGGCCCCCAGGAGTTTGACAAGTCGTCCACCATCCCACGCAACAGCAACATCGCTCAGAACTACCGCCGCCTCATCCAGACCAAGCGCCCGGCCTCCACTGCCGGGCTGCCTACTGCCGGGCTGCCCACAGCTACAGGCCTGCCCTCGGGCGCACCCCCTGGTGTGGCCACCATCCGCCGCACGCCCTCCACCAAGCCCACTGTGCGCCGCGCCCTGTCCAGCGCCGGCCCCATCCCCATCCGGCCACCCATTGTCCCCGTGAAGACACCCACAGTGCCCGATTCCCCTGGCTACGTGGGGCCCACGCGGGCGGGCAGCGAGGAATGTGTCTTCTACACAGACGAGGCCGCCTCACCCCTGGCCCCGGACCTCGCCAAGGCCTCCCCGAAAAGGCTGAGCCTGCCCAATACAGCCTGGGGCAGCCCATCCCCCGAGGTGGCCAGCTACCCCGGGGCAGGGACCAGGCTGGCCACGGAGGACGAGGAGGAGCAGCAGCTGGCTGCCAACAGGCACAGCCTGGTGGAGAAGCTTGGGGAGCTGGTGGCCGGCGCCCATGCCCTGGGCGAAGGCCAGTTCCCCTTCCCTACCACCCTGTCGACCACCCCCACTGAGGAGACGCCCACCCCACCCCCTGCTGCCACCAGCGACCCCCCAGCTGAAGACATGCTGGTGGCCATCCGGCGCGGGGTCCGGCTCCGCAGGACCATCACCAACGACAGGTCGGCGCCCCGCATCTTATGATAATGCCACCTTCCCCGCCCTGCATGGCCCTGGTGCAAGCAGGTGGCCCTGGTCTGTGAGCAGCGGCCACTCGGAGCAAAGGGACAGCCAGAGAGCAGCGCCAGGGATGAGGCAAAGCCACCTTACAGGAAGAGACACCGGGCTGGTTCTCAGTCTCCGAGTTTAATGGAAGTGATTTTCACAAACCTCGCAGGGACAGAGCCTGCAGGCCTGGAGCTGGTTTCAGAGCCAGTTTTATACTTTCCTTGCCTACTCTGTACCTCTCTCCCTCACTGCAGGCCTGGGCAGCCTCCCTCTTGCCATCCTGGCCCCACTTGGCCTGGGGTCACGGTGCCCCAGCTCCTCCTTGAATGCTGAGTCCCTCCTCTCCCTGCCTGCGCCTTTTCCTTCCCCCCACCTTCTCTCTGCCTCTCCCAGGCCCCTGTCCCCTGGGGGACATCGTGGCTGTGGGGGCCGGCGCCAGGCAGCTGAGGTGTCTGATTGTGGTCGGGGTGAGGGGGCCAGGGAGGAGTTGGGAGGCCAGGCCATGGGGAAGGGAGGCCAGGGTCCGAGCAGAGTCTTGGGGAGGAAGTGTATCAGGGGCCCATGTAGGGGAGGCAGGGGACCTACCTGGCCCCTCAGCCGGGAGGAATATCTGCAGGAGAGGCAGGGCAAGGAGTCTGGAGGCCCCTCAGGCCACCTGACCAGCGCACGGGAGCTGTCTCAGACGGCAGGTTCTCACCCGAGCACACTGAGGCTTGCACTCGGGTGGCCCTTCAGAGCCACAGTCTCCGCCACCTTCGGGGTGAGCTGGAGCCATAGCAGATGGGAGGGGTATTTTATGAGTCTTATAAAACAGAGCTGACCCCAGACAAGGACTTTGTGTGGGGCAAGCTGGTGGTACAGGGTGTGTGTCTTTGAGTGCCTGAGAGAGGGGGGCCCCAGTGGCCTGGTGGGCCTGTGACAGGAGTAGAAGGGCAGGCATGGCTCCCCCAAAGCCAGGGGGAAGGTGTGTGGCTCTCCAGTGTAGCCATAAGGGCAGAGAGGGCAGGGCTGGGGCCTCCTCTGGGCTCTGTTGCTGTGCAAGAGCGACCTGTGGGCCTGCAGCGGGGAGGAGTCTGGGAGTTTGGCTTTGACTCTGTCACCAGAGAAGGTGCTATCCCGGGACAGTGCCCCCGCAGGCCTGCCCAGGCCAGCAGTGGAGCCGGATCGAAGAGTGGGACGCCCTCCGGCACCACGTCCCAGGTCAGGCCCGGTCTGAGCAGGTGGAAGCACGTGCGCCTAGGGCAAGTGGAGGGATTTCAGGGGACCCTCGGGTCACTGGGGAGAGCGGTGGGGCCCCACGGGTGGAGTCTCCCGGGGGGGTGGGGGAGAGCAGCTCGCCTCAGTCGGAACAGAGTGGAGCTGAAGCCGGGTTTGTGCTCCTGGGCATTGTACAGTGCGGCCATGCTGGGGGCCCAGGGTGCCCCTGTGCACATGGGCATCCGAGGACTGCTAGATACTGGTCCGTGCCGGTCTGGGAGCTGCCTAGCCAAGCACCTTGCCCTCTAGCTGGACTGACACTGGGCCCCAGGGGGGTGCCCAGGAGAGCAGGGGTCCAGTTTGGGGCCCTCTGGAGTGGAGTTTCTGCTGCACTTACCCCAGGGACTTCCCCGGGCAGCTGATGGAGAAGGATACAGGATGTGTGAGGGGACAGCGTGAAAGATGGTGGAATGGGCAGGTGTGACCTCTGCACAGGGAGTGGGCCTCGCAGGATGGGCACCTCGGCCAGGGCCAGAGGAGAGGGAGGCTGAGGGCTTCGGGGGCGGAGCCCCCACCCTGCCATCTCCGAGCCCCCAGCTGTACATATTCCATCCCTTTGTGTGTCCCGTGACTCCCTGCCACCTTCCTGTCACTTAATGAGCACCTCGTAGGCTACCCCTCGGGATCCGGGCCCGTCATCCCATATCACAAACTTTGGTTTGGGGGCTTCTTGACATTCGTTTTATTTTTCATTTTGTACAGAGAAATATTCTTTTCAAAAGCGTCTTTTGACTGAAGTAACTTTTCTGGTGCTGTTGTTAACTTGTTCCTTTCTTTAATTTATTTTCCCACCCTAGACTGCCCTCCTGGTCCCCACTCACCCCTTCTCTCCCCTCACCCCACTTCCCACACCCCTCCATCCCACCTGGACCATGTTGTTTCTTTTCTTTCTGTCAGTTTCTGGATAAATTCTCTCCTCCCCACCCTCTTCACTCCATCCTCCCCTTGATTTAAATAGTCACCGCTACAAGTAACAAATGCACTGTGAAGATTCCAGTATTAATAAAGTCGTACTGTAATTAACACCCCTGCCTCTGCCTGACTTCCCTCCCCTTCTTTCCCCTGCACCCAGGCCCTGTGAGCTAGGCGGGTCTCCTGGCACAGTGACAGGAGTGACCAAGGCTTCGGCCTAGACCTGGGACTTGGGGGTGCTCGCACTCTGCCCCTGCTGGAGGCTATCTGGGCAGCAGGGGTTGTGAGAGGAGATGGCCAGCCTCCCTGCCCTCACTCTGACCCCCCAAAGATGCCCCCGGGCCTGCTGAGGTCCCACAGACTAGGGCAGGCCTAGGACGAACTTGGTCCCGGTGCTCCCAAGTACCGCCCCGTCCACTTCAAGCCCAGCACTGCCCCCAGTCCAGCTTCCGCCCCACCGCTTGCCCTTACCCAGCCAAGTTCACCATAGCAGATGCCAAGCAAGCCAAACCAAACTGAACCAAAGAAGCAGGCGTTTAATAGAAAAAAGTAACTAGAAGAGCATCCGTTGTGGCAAGATGTGGCATTTGGCTCCGCCCTCAGCACGGCACCTGGCTGGAAAGCCGACGTGGTCCTGGAGGCCTGTATGGTCCCTGCATCGTTGCTGCCGCCTCGAAGCACAGCTCTGGCTGCAGCCCTGAGGAGGGCAGCCGCACCCGCAGGCAGCCGGGACGGGGCCCAGCCACTGCCCACCCTGGGAGATGGAGTCCGGGCAGAAGGCGGAAGCCAAGCCCAGCTCGGCTCAGAGGGCTTCTCCAAACCCCAGGCCTGGCCCAGCTCCTAGGACTCAAGTGTCACCAGAGAGAATCAACACAGGCCGCTCAGGCCCAGAGACCAAGCGCCGGGCAGGCAGGTGCAGGGCCCTAGGGCGGAGGGTACGTGTGGGCGGCTGCACATTGCAACGAGGCGCCCCGACTGCCAGGCCGAGGACTCGATGTTTCACAGTCCTGCCAGTTTAGGGCTGAGCTTTCTTTACCTGAGAGGGACAGAGAAGAGGAAAAGACTGCAGGAGACATGAAGACTAACCCCACCCAGCCAAGCCATTTTCTGTTTTCTTTTTTTTATAACCTTACTGAGCTTTGAACCAAGGAAGTGT
Source organism: Thryonomys swinderianus (assembly GCA_004025085.1). NCBI lineage: Eukaryota > Metazoa > Chordata > Mammalia > Rodentia > Thryonomyidae > Thryonomys > Thryonomys swinderianus. Next base: position 15,157 of record PVIC010017350.1, on the reverse strand, counting down.
TGAGTTACTTACCTCCCAGGCCTTTTGTTCGAAATGTATTTATTTCTTTTTCCTGGCACGGGGGATTGAACTCGGGACCTAGCACTTTCAAGGCAAGCATGGCACCACTGAGCTAAATCCTCAGCTCCTCAGGCCTTTTTAAGTTTTTATTTTGCAACAGAGTCTTGCTTAGTTGCTGGGCTGGCTTAAAACTTGTGATCCTCCTGCTTCAGCCTCTCGAATAGCTGGGGTTGTAGACAGGGGCCATGGTACCCACAAGCTACGCATTCTTCCTTGTTTGTATGAGGGCCCGTGTCAGCTTCCAGAAGTGACTCGTCACTTTGGAGAACAGAGTGTGTGCCCGGGAAGGTGCCAGCCTGGGGCCAGCCCCTCCCACCCCCACACACTGGCCGCTCCTTACAGCAAGAGCAGTACAGCAGCTCCATGACCCGGTAGCAGTTGTCCATCAGTGCTTTGGGCCTCACCAGCTTCAGGCTCGAACCTGGGGTACTGAGGTCAGACAGCACTGCTTCCACCTTGGGGCTGGTCTCCACATCCTGTGAAGAAGGAAGCCATCAGGACCAGTGACCCATGGGAGCCACACCACACGAGAACCGCAGCCTGTGATCCCCAGACTTCCCATGACTAGGAGCCTAGGAGCTTGGTCTCTCCTCTCAGGTGAGTGGAATAGTGTCTAGACAGAGAGTGTCTCTGAAACCTCACAGGGATCCTCCTGCTAGGATTCCAGGTGTGCACCACCACACCTAGCTCTCCTTTAGTTTATTATTCGATGATGGGGTGTCACTAAATTGTCCAGGTGGGACTCAAACTTGCTACCCTCCTGCCTCAGCCTCCCAATTACTGGGATTATAGGCACGGCGCTATTCCACCTGACCAATTTGTGCTTTAAACCTCCCAGTTTGAGCACCTTTTTTTTTTTTTTTTAAGGCAGGGTCTTGCTTTGTAGTTTAGGCTGGCCCTAAACTCACTATGTAGCCCAGGCTAGCCTTGGACTCAGCAATCCTCCTGCCTCTGCCTCCTGAGTGCTGGGATTACAGGTGTGAGCCGCCATGCCCAGCATTGTGGGGTGTGGTACTGATTGCAAGTGAGTGTGAGTCACCACGCCCAATATCATATCATTGTATGTGGTTACCAGGATCGAACCAGGGACCTTGCGCTTGCTAGGCAGGTGACAGAACCACTGAGCTAAATCTCCAGCCCTTGAGCACATTTCTTATAGCTCCCTAAGAAAAGCCAAAAAGAATTACCATGTGACCCAGAAATCACACTCTGTGGTAGCTATACCCAGAGAATTGAAAACAAGGATTTAAACACATACTTATAAACCTATGTTCACAGCAGCATTTTCCCAACATCCAAAATCTGGGCACAAGCCAAGGCAAACAGATAAACCAGAGGTGGCAGCTATGTGAAGGGAATATTATTTGGCCACAAAAAGGAAAATGTCTGAGACATCCTATGGTGTGGATAAACATTTCTTTTTTAGTGCTAGGATCAAACATGTAAGGCAAGCCTAATGGAAAGATTTTTTAAAATATTTGTTCAGGGCCAGAGATTTAGCTCACTGGTTCCAGTGCCTGCCTGGCAAGTGCAAGGTCCTGAGTTTAATCCCAGTAACGACATACAACAATACCGGGTGTGGTGACTCAGGCCCACCAGCAATCAGTACTGCACACCACAATGCTGGGCATAGTGGCTCAGCACTCAGGAGGCAGAGGCAGGAGGATTGCTGAGTTCCAGGCTTGCCTGGGCTACATAGTGAGGTCAGGGCCAGCCTGAACTACAAAGCCAGACCCTGTCTCAAAAAAAAAGAAAAAAAAATTCAGTATAGTAATCCAGAGCCTCCACTTCTGGAGACTGAGGCAGGAGGATTACCAGTTTAAGGCCAGACTGAAACACAAGGATTTAGTGAAATCCTGCCTCAAAACTTAAAAGGGGTGAGTATGCAGCTCGATGTGAAGGTCCCAGTACTGGGAAAAAATATATATATTAAAATAGCAAGTGGTTGGGGATATAGCTCAGTAAGTAGCACAGTGCTTGCCTGACAAGTTTAAATCCTGAGTTCAGTCCCCAGTACAAATAATAATAATAATAATAATAATAAATAAAAAACAGCTGATGAAACCCAGGAGTAAAACAATTTGTTGAGGCTATATAGCAGGAAACAACTGTTATTCAGTTTCCAGGCAAGATCTCTTATATGACCACTGGAAGATTTACAAGCAAAGAAAAATTTGAAGGGTGGCTTTTCTCTAAACGCAATCCACCTAAAAACTAGGTCACAGATTACTAACAATGTCAGAGAAAAGTGCAAACTGAGCATAGTGAAACACACCTGTTATCCCAGCGCTTAGGAGGCTGAGGCAGGAGGATTGAGGCCCACCTGGGCTACACGATGAGTTCAAAGTGAGCCTGGGCAATTTATCAAGTCCGATAAAACAAGGGGTAAAAGGAGAAGGAGGAAGAGGAGGAGGAGGAGGAGGAGGAGAGCTGTAAAACAGGGGTTCAGTCTCCAGCACAGAAAAATAAAATAAAAGGAAAGTAAATGAGCTATGTGTGAATAGTAAAAGAATCCCTGTGTGTGCTACTTCATCAAGAGAGGCCAGCCTGGGGTGGGGGCCTCACACCCTTCTTTTCCGTTCTGCATCCTCCCTTGTTATCAGCCAGAAATACTCCTGAGTAAACACAAGAGCAGGACCGTCCCCTCCACCCTCCCCAGGCTCCTTTTGCCTGACCACTCATCTTGCCCATAGGCACAAGCCCCAAGGAGCCCTGGGCCTTGCAGGCTCTGTAGGGACAGGGGTCCCCTTCCAGGCCACGGGGCTGGTCGTAGGCAGGTACAAAAACAGCTACTGCTCCCTGAACCCCTTCCTCCTCAGACGCTCACAGTTGGCTCTGGGCCTGGTGGGCAGATAAGACCAGAGAGCTGGCAGAGGGGTGCCAGGTGGGTCCGCGGCAGGTGTGCGCCAGAGGGCTGAGGAAGGCTGTTGGGGACAAGTGACCTTCCTGGGGACCTGATGATTCTGTCACCTCACTTTCCTAGTATCACTAGGACAACTCTGCGGGGGAGGAGGGAGGAGCTCAGCCATGCTGTGTGGGAAGGAGCCCTTCTCTGCTTAATTAACTCAAGCCTCAGTCACTAAGGTTCACACCCTCTGATGGAGTTCTCCAGGTTTTAACAAACGCACACTGTCATGTGCCCCATCGATGTGCAATTCAAAATAGTTTCACTGCCCTAGAAAGCCCCCATGCGTCACCTAGGGGCACACTCCGGGAGGCTGGGGTGGGAGGGCTGTGAGTTCTAGCCCATCCTGGGAAACTTAGTCAATGAGCAATAGTCTGTTAAAAAAAAAAAGAAAGAAAGAAAAAAAGACCTAGACCTAGGGATAGAGTTCAGTGCAACGGCCCTGGGTTCAATCCAAAAGAAAGGGAAGAAAATTCAAAGCTCCCATGACCTGCTCAGCAGGACCCAGAATAAGAGACGGGGCCAGAAGAGTCCCAGGCACCCTGCCTGCCCCGCACGCTCTCATTCAGCTCCTCTTTGCCCTCCAGACGCCCCAGACTCTCCGGGCTCCCCTCTTCGCTCTGCAGCGTGCCCCCTCCTGGTTCGCCACTCACCCCGAGGCCCCGATGCACATTCAGCAGCAGCTTCTGGACGTCCTCCAGGTACTTCCAGGACGGGTGACCCTCCAGCAGCACGCTCTGCACCGACTCGACGGCGCTGAGACTCACCAGGACCCACAGGTACCGCAGCTCCTGCTCGCTCACCTGGGCCCTCTGCTGCAGGGACAGGAGAGTCCCTGGAACCCCCAGACCCCAAGGGAGCCACCATGGGCAGCCACTGCGGCAGTGCTGGGCCGGGTCAAGGGCAGGGACAGGCCCAGGGGGCTGTGGGAGGCGGGTCTCCCCAGCCCGGCAGGGTTCTCACCAGCCTGGTGACGTTGGCGATCCTGAAAACCCCTCCGTAAGGCACGCTGATCTTGTAGTTGATGGGGAAGTAGTGTTTCTAGGAGACACAGCACCGGACCGTGAGGTCAGAGGCAGACACGACTGAGATGGGCCGCCCCAGCCCCGGGTGAATGCTGAGCTCGGAGCAGGGCCAGGCACCTCCCACGGAGGCACAGGGGTCCCTAGGGAGAGGACAGGCCTGGCTCCCCGCTGGACCGAAGGAAGACGCAGGCAAAGTGAAACCGAAGACCACAACCTCCCTGGAGGGGCTGAGCTCTCGGTCCAACGTGAGGACACAGCGTCTCGGGCCAAGGACACGCTGTGAAGCGTGCTCGGCGATGGCTGCACAGCTCTGTGGACACCAACAACCAAGTCGCTGTACAATTCGAATGGGTGGATTCTCTGCAACGCGGACCGCATCTCGGTACAACCATTTTTAGAAGCTGACATGTTTGGCCAACTCTGGGAAAAGAACCGGGTGTTTCCATTTGTCGGTCTTTGTCTCTCCCAGTCACAGGGGCTGGCGAGGTGTCCCTGGAGTCCTCTCTAGCAATCAAAGGTCAGGTCTGGGGGAGGGACGGGGTCCTGGGGTGGCAGGAGGGGCAGAGTGCAGACCAGACATGGCTGAGGGGTGGGGGACGGCCGGCAAGCGCTGCGGTGACTTGGGGCTGACACAGGCAAGGGTCGGTGTCCGGGGCCCTGCGCCAGGCGAGCTCTAGGCTTGGGGACGGGGCACGGCTGGCGTGCGCGCTCACCATGTACTGAAGCCGGTTCCTGTACTCCAGCTTGGCCCGCAGGACGCCAGTGGCAACGCACTCCTTGTTCTGGGTCAAAGCCCACACCTGCAAACTCGCGCTCCCCAAGGCCACACCAAGCAGGATCCCAAGATCTGTGGACCACACCCAACAAGAGCACCTGAGCACCAGGCACCATGCCCACCACCCAGTGTGCACAGCTGCACCCACTGTCTGGCACCCATTTTCCTGGCAAAGGGGATGGCCGGTCCGGCCCCAAGGACCATGCAGAGGAGCACTGCTTTCCAGGTCTGGTCCCCGACCAGCAAGGGCAGGCAACGGTGAGCAGCCCCGCGGTGACCGGTGTCCACCCCACAGGCCCACTGGGAGCAGCCCAAGGCTGGTTTCTAGTGTCTCCCCAGCTCGGGCCCCTGAGAGAGGTTCGGCCTTCCTTTCAAGGGATACAGCCCTCCTCTAGGGTGACATGTGTAGAAAGCGCTGCTGGATTTTCCACCCAGAGTTCAGATGTGGATCCTAGCTCCAACTCTAAACGTGCCTCTGCTGACCTTCCCTGCTCTGTCTGATCCTCGCTTAAATGAACCCGCGATCTGCCGCGTTTTCCACTTCCAGCTGTGGGACTCTAAGCGGACCTCACACAGGCTGCCGTCCTTTAAAACATCACCTGCCTTTACCACTGGGGGTCGCTGTGACCTCAAAAACAGCTTTTGCAGCTCTAGACAAACTACTTCTGACTGCAATGAGTACCAGTAATGGTTAAGTAGACCAGAGCAGAAAGAACAAAACATACACGGGAAAGATGTATAGAAAAGATCAAACTAATAAAAGAAAGAAATCACATTAAAGCAATTAAATAGCTAGACACAATAGCATATCCTTGCAGTCCCAGCTTTTCAAGAGTTAAGGAAGGAGGATCAGATGTTTGAGGTCAGCCTGGTCAAGTCAGTGAGACCGTGTCTCAAAAAAGAAAGGTCTGGGGATTTAGCTCTGTGGTTCCAGCATTGCCTGGCAAGTGCAGGGTCCCCAGTTCAATCCCAGGTAACCACATACCACAATGCAGGGCATGGTGGCTCACACCTGTAATCCCAGCATTTGGGAGGCAGAGGTAGGAGGATTGCTGAGTTCGAGGCTTGCCTGGGGCTACATAGTGAGCTCAACTGAAAGAAAGAAAGAGAGAGAGAAAGAAAGAGAAACAGAAACAGAGAGAAAGAAAGAAAGGAAAAGAAAATAAAAGGAAAGGAAAGGAAAGAAAAAAGAAAAAGGGCTGCAGGTGAGGCTCTGTGTGGAGAACTTGCCTAGCTCACTCAGGGCCCTGGGTTCAATCTTGACACCATTAAAATACTTAGATGCCTTTTTTTAACTAACAAAATGGAAAGTTTTTAATCTATCAAAATGGATATGGAAAGGATTTTGTGTTTGTTTTATTAATATCTCATGCTGGCTGAATAATGAAGTAGGTGTTCTCATCCTGGAAAGCAATTTGGCAAGTTTTGTTATTTAATCAAGTCCACACCCTTTGGCCCACTAAACTCATAAATTGGAAGGAAAACAAGAGAGTAATAACCAAAATATTTATAGATAAAGACTTCCTACAGCAGCGTTATTTTATAATAGTGAAAATCTGCTGAAAAATACTTCAGATATTCTTGGGGACTTTTTTTTTTTTTTTGAGACAGAGTCTTGCTTTGTAGTTCAGGCTGGCTCTGAGCTCACTGTGTAGCCCAGGCAAGCCTCAAACTCAGCAATCCTCCTGCCTCTGCCTCTCAAATGCTGGGATTACAGGTGTGAGCCACCATGCCCTGCATTGTGGTGTGTGGTACTGATCGCTAGTGGGTGTGAGTCACCACGGCTGGTATTATTGTATGTGGTTACCGGCTCAGGACTTTGCACTTGCTAAGCAGGCGCCGGAACCACTGAGCTAAATCTCTGGTCCATTAGGGACATTTTTTAAAAGCATGATCCAGTGGTATGGAGCAGCACACTCCTACAATCCCAGCACTCCTGGAGGTTGAAGCAGGAGCACTGCAAGTTCAAGCCCAGCCTAGGCAACTCAGTGACTCAGCAAAGCCCTGTCTCAAAATTAAATATATATATTTAATTATATTTATATATTTATATATATATATATAAAGATAAGGAGGAGTGCAAAAAGCCTGGGTTCAATCTCCAGTATTAGAAAATAAAAACAAATAAAAGCATGACCTGATACTACCCACAGACATAACAGGACTTGAATTTTATTCTTTGTTTCCACAAGTATGTGTGGAAAGAGTTTTAGAAAGAAATGTACCATGTCTCTATGGGAGTTTTCTTTTTTAATATCCTCTATATTTTATAGTACATCTGTTATTCTCTACAATCAGTATCTATTCTTATTCTCAGAAGTAGAAAATAGCCTCACTTTTTGTTTTGTTTCATTTCTGTGAAAGTAGCCAGGCAGGCTGAGGCTGCCCCTGATCCATCCTGCTGTCATCCTCTGATGACACGCTGGCTGAGCACACCGCTGACTGGACTTCTCCCCTCACTTCCTGGCACCTTGGAAACTTTAGCCCCTAGCCCTGCTGACCTGGCCCCTTTACCCCTTAGCTCACCTGCTGTGTTTCCCTGGTCTCACCTTGCTCGGATCCTGCCAGCCCTGGGCCTTTGCCCCTGCCAGGGCCCCGCACGGAGAGCCTTCCTCCACCCTGTCTCCAGGACTGCTGAGCCCTGCCACGGAACCCTGACAGCCACACTTTTGGAAGGTTCCGTGCTGCCAGCGGTCCCTCTCTCCCCACGCACCTGACCCACGAGTGGCCCCGAGGAACAGACAAGCACAAACAGACCAGCTTTCCTTCTTCGACATCTACCAGTGTCTGCCTCTAAGTCCTAATGCCTCTCTGCCCGGTAACCCTGGAGATCGAGGTTGTTCCTACACCCGGGGCTTCTGCTCCTGCTCTCCCTGCCTTGGCTGGCGATCACCTCACACTGCAGGTCTCTTCCAGTCTCTTCCAGGCCTGGGACTCTTTCCCGAAACCCCAGATCTCCTCCGCTCACAGCACCACCCCTAACACCACATGTGCAGTTCACTCATTACCTGACCAGGCCACTTAACCCTTGCCGAACCCCTAGTGCCAGTGTCCACAGCAGTCTGCCTGGCTGAACACAGCATGCTTGAATTTCAGGGTTCATCTCTAGCTGTGGAAATGGGAACCAATACCTGAGTCCCCTGGGGGCATGTTGAGGTCCCCATAGCCCAGCCCTGCCCTGATCCACCAGGACTGGAGTAAGGCCTAAGAATGTCCCTTAGGGACAAGTTCCCAGATGAAGTTGTGTTCCCTGGTCCCGGGACATGCTTTGGGAACCACAGACCAGGGCTGGGGCGTGGCTCAGTGATACAGTGCTGTTCAGTCCTCAGAACTGCAAACAAGGCAAAAGAAAACAAAAACAGGCCTGGGGTAACTGGTCTCCTACAGGCCATACGTAACCCACAGAGATTACACAGAGAAATCTAAATTTCCATAGGATGAAAAACAGTATTTCTAATTTGTGTGTGCTGATGCAAGGATATAATCCTAGCACTCAGGAAGCTGAGCCAGGAGGATTTCAGATTTGAGGCCAGCCCAGGCTGCAGTAAGACTGTTTTAACCCCCAGCACAAGTGCGCACACACACACACGCGCGCACACTTCAATAAAATAAATAAATTAAAGGACATTCCAGCCGGGCGTGGCGGCTCACGCCTGTAATCCCAGCACTCGGGAGGCAGAGACAGGAGGATTGCTGAGTTCGAAGCTTGCCTAGGCTACATAGTGAGCTCAGAGCCAGCCCCAACTATAAAGCGAGACCCTGTCTCAAAAAAAAAAAAAAAGGAGCATTCCAATCTACATTGGGTGCAGCAGTCGCCACAGGCTGTCCACTCCTCCCCAGGTCCCACCCTGGAAAGTGTCCGTCTGGAGCCTTCGGCACCTGACAAGTGTGTAGCTTCAAGACAGGTACTGGGTCTTCAAGAGCCACAGCCCCTCCGCCCGGAGTACCTTGTTGTCCTGGGAAACCCTGGGGCCAGGACTCTTGAAGTCTGCAGCTGGGACCCCACTTCCCTGCCCAGCTTCTTTCTGCTGCCTCTGCCAGGAGAAACGGGACCAGGCAGGAGCAGTGCGGCGGGAACCTCCAGGGCTGGCCCTGGTCACCCCAGGGGCTGCACAGCCTGGGGCACTGCTGGCCTGGGGCTGAGCCCTATCCGCCCCTCCTCCCTCCAGAGATGAGAAGCAGCGGGACAGAAGCGGGGGCTGGAGAAAGGTGGATGGAAGGTACGCCCTTCCTGGCCAGGGTGGTGGTAGGTAGATGTCACTTTTGTTTTTTCTGGTACCAGAGATCGAACTCAGGACCCTGTACGTGTGAGGCAGACACGGAGCCACCGAGCTAACCCCCAGCCCATGGTGGTGGTAGATAGAAGGGGGTATCCATACCCTCCCCATGTGACCCTCTGTGCAGTGACAAATGAGGCTTGTCAACCCTACCCGCATGCATTCCCCCCAATTCATGTCCACTGGAACCGCAGCGTGTGACCCTCTTGGGAATGGGGTCCTCGCGGCTGTCACTGAGTGAAGGATTTCCCAATGAAACACCCACAGCCCTGACTGCAGTGACCAGTGTCTGGTAAGAAGAGGAGGGGACACAGTGGCACGTAGGCTGGGCAGAGACAGACAGACAGACAGAGTGACGCTGCCACAAGCCAAGGGACACCAGGCCCCTCCAACAGTGCAGAGGACGGAAGGAGCCTCCCCAGAGCCATGGGGGTGCACGCCTAGCCTGCGCCTGATTTCACACCTCTGGCAGCCAGGATGGTGACAGAGCACACCTGTCGTCCCGAGCTACCCAACCTCGCTGCACCCCGGACAGGCCTTGCCCAGCCCTGAGAGCTGCTCCTGGGGCTTTCAGCCCCTCAGTCCTTGGGAGCCAGACCTCACTCCTCAGCCCAGATGGTCCAGGCGACACCTGTAAGTACAGCCGGGAGGGGACCTCCGACCTCGCCCCCAACCCCAGCCCCCTCCCTGGGATCTGTGCCGCTCTCTGCTCAGCATGCAAGGCCTCGGCTACCTGGCCTATGAAGGCTCTGCAGCCTGGCCCCTCCCAGCCCCGCTGCTGAGCCTCTGCCTGTTCTGTGCCCTCTGCCTGGACCGCCATCTTCCTGGCTGGACGCAGCCCCGCCAGGGCCACCTCACCCACACCGCTTCCCCTGCTCCTCGACACCCTTCCAGGGCCACTGTGTCACCCTGGGTGCCCACCTCCGAGCCAGACGCAGAGCCAAGGCCAGGCCCTCGCTGCCACACCAGTCACTGCCAGTGGGCCTTGGGTCGCCCGAAGAAACGTGTTCAGTTGGAGCTGGACACAGTCTTGGGGCCTGCAGGGCACAGGGTCTGGCCTCTGGCCTGCCAGACACACAGCTCTCTGGTTCCTTCCTTTTTTATTCCAGTGCTCGTTGTAACTTATTTTTCTTTTTATATGCCCACTGTTAGCTTCCTGCTTTTTCATTCTGTTCTGCCTTGAAGGGAGGGTTTGAGGGGAGCTGGCTATCTCTCCAGGCTCCTAGACACACATGTCCCACCTGTCTTGGGGTCCTGGGTCCCTGGTTCCTTCCCCAACCCCATGGCCACACCCAGTGAGGACAGATATCTCTTTGCCACCTCTACCCCATCACGCTGCCTAGTGCCAGTGAGTCTTGGGTGAAATGCTGCCACCCCCACAGTGGCTTCCCATTCTGTGGCTGCTGACTGCATGCTCCAGCCTAGGCTTGTGCCCAGCTTGACCTTATGACCCTGGGGTCAGGAGCAGGCAGAGCAAAGGGCAACCATGGACAGGGACACGGCTGCCTATGGTGAAGTTGCAAGCATCTCAACCTCTCACCATCAAGAACACCCTGGTTGCCATGACTACAGCAGATCCCACTCTGACCCCAGGCCTCCTGGGGAGGCTCTCCAGGGACCCCAGTACTCACAGTGCAGCCAGCAGAGTCCCCGGGGCATGGTGGTGCACTGGGTCCCCCGAGCGCAGAAGCACCGTCCCCAGCGGTGTGTGCAAAGGCCCGAGTGGTGCCTACATGGCCTTCTGTCAGCAAAGGTGGGCCACCAAGTCCAGGGAAGGCGGGCCAAGAGCGGCCGGACAGCAGGCAGAGGGTGGATGCTCCCGGGCACGGCTGCCCTATCTGGCCGGCAGGGCGGAGCACAGCCTGGGGATGGTGGCGGCCAGTCCCATCACCACCGGAGCTGGTGCCAGCCAGCAGCCTCAGGGTCTTCCTTCCTGAGGAAGAGGAGAGTCCCCAGCAGGCCCCTCGGAATCTGGGGCTGGGTGGCGCTTTCTCTGGTTTCCCTGACTGCAGCTGCTCAGTGTGAAGTCTGGCTCTGGAAAAAGAAGGAGGAGAGAAACTGATTATGTAAGAGCTGTGCTGCCACTCAGCCATCAGAGAGGCACAGAGGACCCGCCACGCTTGCGGTGCCTGCTGCCTGCCCTGGCTGCTGGCCCCCGGCAGACACGGCTCACGCTCCCCAGAAGGGCTGCTCCGGCAGGAGGGGGTGACACTAACCCTGGCTGGCTGGCAGCCTCTGGCAGAGACAAGAGCATAGCAAGAATTCACAGGCAGTGGGCACTGCCTGGACGAGGTGACACCAGGTGAAGCCAGGAGGGACTCGGGCTGCAGGTGAGAGGCAGAAGCAGGAGATGACCCCCCTCCACTCACCTCCAGACAAGGTCTCCTCCTCGAGTCACTCCCGAGGCAACTCCCCTGCCAAGTGGAGTTTTGATTGTCCAGTTGGTTACCTTTGACTTCCAGATAAACACTTTTTCGAGTCTAATTGTGTCATGAATTGTTTTTAGCATAAGTATATCTCAAATATTGCATGGGTTATACTTATTCTAAAATTAATCACCGATGCTAGGCATGGTAGTGCACACTTATAATCACAGCACCAGGGAGGCTGAAGCAGGAAGATCCCTGAGAGTTGAGGCCAGTGTGGGCTAGTGAGTTCAAGGCCAGCCTGAACTACACAGAGAGACCATGTCTCCAAAGCAAAACAAAACAAATTACTAATTGTTTATCTGCTATTCCACACCAATTGGACATCTTATATAGGTAATATATGATATCTAACATATATAATATACATTTCATAGATATTCTTTTTAATCAGGGTCTCGCTTTGTAGTTCAGGCTGGTCCTGAGCTCACTATGTAGCCCAGGCAAGCCTGGAACTCACAGCAATCCTCCTGCCTCTGCCTCTCGAGTACTGGGATTATAGGCATGAGCCACCACGCCAGGCACTGTGGTATGTGGTTACTGGGGATTGAATCAGGGACCTTGTGCTTGCTAAGCAGGCACCAGAAACACTGAGCTAAATCTCCAGCCCTCATATATATTTTTTAACTACATTTGGCTACCCCCGGTAATATGGGAGCCCTTGGGCTCTCCTCCTGAGAGCCCACTAAATTCCAGCCCAAAGGCCAGGGCCTTTATATTCATTAAATCCTCAAAACTATTTAATGAAACCATAAAAAGCATTTTATCAGTGAGGACATTGAGGCCTGGAAAGGTTAAAATCACACAGTTTGTAAGAAGTATGACAGGATTTCAGACCGCTTGTCCTACAGGAAAGTCCGCACTCTGTCCCATCTGTTGCTCGCTGGGCTCTGTCAGATACAAAGAACTGCCTCCATTTTGGGGACAACTTCATAGCGAGCCTGCTCTAAGCCTCAGTTTCCGACTGGCCTCTTGCCTGGGCTGAGAACGTTGAGGGTGTGAAGGGCCCTGGGTAGGACTTAGGGGTGCTCTCCTTGTGGCGTCCACTGCACTCCCACAGAATGACAGGAGGCGCCGGCCCTTGGCAAACCACCAGCTAGATGTGCCAGGTTCTGGGTTCTTTCCGGGCACCTGGCCGCCGCCCTGCCTTTCCTGTGTCCACTCTAACTCTCACTGTTCTAACTTTCGGCTATTATTCTTTTTTTTCAGGTCTATCAAGTTTATAATTTACAAGAAGAAAATTCACCATTTTTCACATGTCTGATTCTAAGAATTTTGATGACTGCACGAAGCCACGTAACCACGGTGGTGATAAGGCATAAACCATTTCCATGCGCCCGAAGAGATGGCCCCTCCAGTACGGCCCCTCCTCCCGCCAGCACTAGGCACCGCCTGTCTGGTTTCCAGCCAGTACGTTTCCCAGACTGTCCCACACAGACTGTTGCACAATAGTGGGGCACAGCCTTTTCCCCTCACTACTTCTTCTTAGTGTGAGCCTTGGGGCTCCGCCATGTCGTCCCACATGTCACTGGTCCCCTCCTGTCCCTTGCTGAGTAGTAGACCATTGTGTAGCTGCACCATTGTTTCTTCACTCACCTGGCGGCATCTGGATTGTGCCCAGCTCCTAATGACAATAAACAATCCACCACAGGCCTCGGCGCACAGGTTTTGGTGTGGACAGAAGTTTCTATCTCTCTCACGTCCCTCTGTACCTTTGAGTCCTGCCCCACAGCCCTTCAGATCCTCTGAGCTCTGGGGGCTGGGCTGCCACCACCGCTGCGGCCTCCTCACCAGAAAGGCCCCGGTGCTGAACCCCAAGCCAAATCCTGACTGCCAGCCCCTGATAAAACCATGCAAGGGAGCCGGGTGTGGTGGCTCACGCCTATAATCCCTGCACTCGGGAGGCAGAGGCAGGAGAATTGCTGAGTTCAAGGCTTGCCTGGGCTACACAGTGAGCTCAGGGCCAGTCTGAACTACAAAGTGAGACCCTGTCTCAAAAAAAAAAAAATGCAAGGGAGAGACTCAATCACCTTTGTGTCACCTGCATCAGGTCCTGAACCCAAGGGCCATTTGTGGTCCCACCCCAAGCCCTTCAGAAACAAGACCAAGGGAAAGAAGCCACCAAAGTTTACCTGATGACAGTAGCCAAAGCAAGGCAGAAGCCTGTGACAGAAGTGGCCCAAAGGACCTAGGGTCCTTCCCAGGCAAGTGAGGCAAGTAGGAGCCCATGAGCACCTGGTCATTTCTCTTTTTTTTGTTTTTGTTTTTGTTTTTGAGACAGGGTCTCGCTTTGTAGTTCAGGCTGGTCCTCAACTCACTATGTAGCCCAGGCAAGCCTCAAACTCAGCAATCCTCCTGCCTCTGCCTCCCGAGTGCTGGGGTGACAGGCGTGAGCCACCACGCCCAGCATTTCATTTCTCTTTTTTTTGAGACAGGGTCTCACTTTGTAGTTCAGCCTGGCCCTGAGCTCACTATGTAGCCCAGGCAAGCTTCGAACTCATAGCAATGCTCCTGCCTCTGCCTCCCAACTGCTGGGATTACAGTAGGCATGAGGCACCATGCCTGCCATTGTGGTACATGGTTGTCAGGGATCTAATTCAGGACCTGTGCTTGCCAGGCAGATGCCAGAACTACTGAGCTAAATCCCCAGACTGCCTGGTCTTTTGTTTTGTTTTGTTTTGTTGTTTTGATGGTACTAGGGACTGTACTCTGCCTGGTCATTTTTTTAAATAAAAGAATAAAATTTCATAACCAAATAATTGTAGAATAATAATAGTATACTGTGTATCATAATCTTAAAAGATTGTTAAAAATGTTACTCAGAGTAGAAATCACAGGCAAAAAAGGCTGTTTGTTTCTTTGTTTTCTGAGGCAAGGTCTTGTTAGATAGTCCCAGCTGGTCTTGAACTCATTGCATAGCCCAGGGTGGCCTCAAACTCCCAGCAATCCTCCTACATCCCGGACCAATTTTGCTATCTCCATATAGATGCAAAATAAATACAGCGTATATAGCTGACCATGGCGACACACACCTGTGGTCCCAGCGCTCCGGAAGCTGAGACCACTACGAGAACAGGGCCATCCGGGACTACAGAGTGAGTTCAAGGCCAGCCTGGGCTGCAGCCTGATATATGTACATATATAGATTTCTCATATAGGAGAAACTGTGAGCCTTCTGTCTCCAACACAGTGGCCTCCCCTAATCCTTGGAGGGACTGGGGGCCCCACCGCCACCCCCACCCCTGTCCCCCATCTGTCTACGTCTCTGTCAGACAGGGTGAGAGAAGGCCTCTCCCACCCCACCTCTGGGCTTCTAGCATCATTGAGAAACTCGTGAGGGAACAGTTGTGCAGAAAACTATGTGTGCGCAAAGTGATCTTCATAGTTCAGCAGTGACGAGGCCTTCAAAGTCATAGAAACAACTTAAAAATCAACATTAATTTCCACCAAATGATGACTTCAGGGTACTGGGAGGACCAGGGTCAAGGAGAGGGCAGGTGCGTGGGGAGGGGTGGGGCGACAGCTAAGTTTTCCTGGTGGGAGTGGACAGATAAGGGTGATGGTAAATAATGATAGGAAATACCAGTGAGGAGAAGATGGATAGACGGATGGATGACAGATAGATAGCTTTCTTTCCTTTTTCTTAAATTGAATTCTTTATCGGTATATTTTATAGACAGCTCACAATC
>PVIC010017349.1:0-32877 GCA_004025085.1 Thryonomys swinderianus | reverse complement strand
ATAAAGAAGATGTACTTTTTTAAAATGGAGTATTACTCTGCCATAAAGAATGACAAGTTTCATTCATTTATGTGCAAATAGATACACCTTGAGGACTCACTAATAAATTAAATAAATAGATCACAGTTATATAAATACCATATCTTTCTCTGGTATGAGAACCTGTAGGTGTAAACAAGTTCTGGAATGTATGGTAGTTTTTGTGAAATAGGAAAAATTCAAAGGGAATATGGGAGGGGAAAGTAATGAGGGAAAGGAATAAATATGATTTGGAAAGAAAAAGAACATGTATATGGGGGAGGGGGGTTGTGGGGTGGGTAGGATATGGGTTAAAATGAGAATTAACTTGTGCCATATACTGGTACAAATTCCCCAATGTTGAGTGTGATTGTGAGCTGTCTATAAAATGTACCAATAAAGAATTCCACTTTAAAAATCCAAAAAAGGGCTGGAGATTTAGCTCAGTGGTTCCAGCACCTGCCTCGCAAGCACAAGGTCCTGAGTTCAATCCCTGGTAACCACATAGAACAATACCAGGCATGGTGACTCACACCCACCAGCAGTCAGTACCACATACCACAGTGCTGGGTATGGTGGCTCACGCCTATAATCCCAGCACTCGGAATGCAGAGGCAGGAGGATTGCTGAGTTCCATAGTGAGCTCAGGGCCAGCCTAAACTATAAAGCAAGACCCTGTCTCAAAAAAAAATCTCTTTTCATTTTCTGATATTCTCTTCTATCTCCTTTTGCAGGGTTCTGTAGTTTTCAGAGTAGAGGTCTTTCACCTCCTTTGTTAGATTGATTCCTAGGTATTTCATTTTTCTGGGTGCTATTGTGAAAGGGATTAACCCCGATTTCAGTGAGTCTGTTGTTTGTGTATACAGAGGCTGTTAATTTTTGAGCATTGACCTTGTATCCAGCTACGCTACTAAATTTGGCAATTAAGTCTAGCAGTCTTTTGGTTGAGTTTTTAGGATCCTCTATATAGAGAATCATATCATTGGCAAATAATGATAGTTTAACTTCTTCCTTACCTATATTTATTCCTTTTATTTCTTTGTCTTGCCTAATGTTTCCAGCACTATATTGAACCAGAGTGGTGACAGTGGACATCCTTGTCTCCTTCCTGATCTTAGTGTACCAATAAAGAATTCAATTTTTTTAATCTAAAGGAGCTTTAAAAAAATCAGTCCCTCCACAAATTTAAAGAACCATTTCAAAAATGGACAACTGAAATGAACAAACACTTTTCAGAGGAAGATGTAAAAACAGCTAAGAAGTATATGAAGAAACGTTCAATGTCACTGGTCACTCAAGAGATGCAGATAAAAACATCACTGAGATTTCATGTCACTCCACAAAGAATAGCTGCTATTTTGAAATTAACCAGCAACAAATGCTGGCGAGGCTGTGGAGAAAAAAGAACACTTCTGTACTGTTGGTAGGGATGTAGACTGGTACAACTACTATGGAGATCAGTGTGGAGATTCCTCAGAAAACTAGGATTAGAGGTCCCATTTCACCCTATTATTCCCCTACTTCGTGGGCATATACACAAAAGAATTACAAGATTCCTATCACAGTGATATATGTGCACCCATGTTTATAGCAGCTCAATTTGTAATAGCTAAATCTTGGAAACAACCCAAATGCCCATCAGCTCTGGACTGGATAAAAAAGATGTGGGTTTTTTTCTAAAATGGAGTATTACTTTGCCATAAAGAATGGTGAGACTGGGCCGGAGATTTAGCTCAGTGGTTCCACCGCCTGCCTAGCAAGTGCAAGGTCCCTGGTTCAACCCTGGTAACCACATACAATGATATGATATTGGGCGTGGTGACTCACACCCATCAGCAATCAGTACCACACCCCACAATTCTGGGCATGGTGGCTCATGCCTGTAATCCCAGCAGTTGGGAGGCAGAGGCAGGAGGACTGCTGAGTTGGAGGCTTGCCTGGGCTTGCCTGTAGCTCAGAGCCAGCCTGTACTACAAAGCGAGACCCTGTCTCAAAAAAAAATGGTGAGATTGAATCATTTATACTCAAATGGACATACCTTAAGGACATAAGTAAAATACATATGTCACAGATGTGTAAATATAGTATCTTTTCTCTGGTATGAGAAACTGAAGGTGTAAATGAGTTGTAGAATGCATGATAGGTATTGTGAAAAAGTAAATATTCAAAGGGAAATGGCGTTTACAGGTAAGTAATGAGGGAAAAGAAAAAAAATCTGATGGTAGATAAAAGGAAACAAAGCTTGTGCATATAGGGGTGGGGGGTTGTAGGGTGGGTAGGGGAAGGGGAAAATGAGAATTAAGTCATGTCATATACTGGTACAAGTTCTCTATGTTGACCATAATCATGACGTGTGTGTGTCTGTGTGTGAGTGTGTGTGTGTGTGTGTGTGTAATGTACCAATAAAGATTCAGAAAAAATTTTTTTTAATTTTTAAAAATCTCCTAAAATTTCCCTGTGATCAAACTGCCAAGCTATCCTTTGCCCAAGGTAGAATTCCAAGAAAGCATTCAGCTACATTATACGGTGTTGTAGACTGAAAGCTATTGAAAAATCTAACACTCTCATTCTGTAGTGGGCTCCTGCTCCTGCAGAAAAGAAAAGAGGAAATAACAGTAACCAGGAACTATTGAAATCAGTTGTCTATATAATCCAGGAACAGTAGTAAACTTATGACTCTTTCCACCTGGAAATACTAAGGAAGGTGGGATATCTGACATTCCTCTGTGGTCAGGGAAGCCATGGTCACAAGTCACTTATGAAGACTTTGGTACAAAAGGACTTGGAAAGAAGTCAGGGGAAGCACAAGTCTACAGTGTATGACAGTGATAGCTGTTCTCGTGTCCACGAAAAGCCAGACCTGCGTGGCCTATTTCTGCTTTACATCATTGCTGACAACCGTGTATGGATGTGGAATCTCATCAGAGCTAATGTTATCTAGGTTACGTTACCAGCCAGCCTTAAATGCAGCGTGTTTTATCGCTGCAGCTCCTACCCTAGGTGAAGGCTTTCCTAAATCACTGCCATTTTCAGCAAAGATAAAACACCAGGAATGAAAATGCAGCGCTGCTCTGGCATATATAATCCTCAGATGCTGGCAAATCAAGTTGTAGAACTTGACAAGTGACAAAAATCAGATGCTCCATGATTTTTTATCTGATGGTATAACCAGGATCCTTCTATATTTTTTAAATATCTTGTGGGGAGCTATCAATGATAACATAAATAATGTTTACTTTGAGTCTGTGTTGTTGGAATGCTAGATTAATAAATCTTTCCTTTTAGGCCCATCAAGTAAAATTGTCAAGGAGCTCTTTGTATGTGCAGAATTGTTAGAGTGTTTGAAACCAGTTACAGTCTTTCTGAGCTCTGCAAATAATTAATGCTATTGTGAGAAAGAGACAGACTGGCAGGGACAGAGACACAGGGACAGAGGGACAGATTTTCATATACTGATATTCCCTCAAACAAAATTTAAGCTTTACAGTTAAAGATATTATTTTTATAGGGTTTCTTGATGTAATTTTAACTAACGTTTAGTTCTCTTTTTAAATAAATCAGCACTGGCTCCAGTTCTGCTCTCGTTGATTTGGGCATTTGGACAATAATTTTTGGGAGCTATACCTTAAGAGGAAATGTTCACTTCTAGTAGATATGGCGCAGGCTTTCCAAGAGGTCAGTGATGATCCACAGCTCCGATCTTATCAAACGTTAGCTTCTGAAAACACTTTGTACCTAAGTGTCTAAAAACATTGCTTACGAATACCATCTTACTTTCTGGCATATTTTGTTTATAGTTTATTCATTTTCTGTAAGTGTAATGTCAGATATGTAGCACAGCAGCAGAATGGTTGCCTAGCATATGAGAGGCCCTGGCTTGATCCTGACAAAAGCCAAATGAAATTATACAGTATGTAATTGCGATATTGCCATTTAAGTAACAAAAAGGTCTCTTCCGTGTGTTGCCAGGTGATGACCGGGAAAATCCTTCTCTTTTTTTCTTCCTTTCTTCTTTTTCAGTGTTAGAATTCTCCCTTATTTCTTCTAACATGTTCATCTCTCTTCTTCACTGTTCTTGGTATTATATTCAGGATACTTCCAACATCACAGATGGTCATGGGTTTCAGCATTGTGCTTGAGTGATGAGTGGTCAGTGGCATGCTGTTCATCACCTCTGTAGAAAGTCAGCTTGCTCATATTCATCATTCTGTTTCTTCACTCTCCAGCATTTATGATTCAAAATCATTGAGTTTGTTTCTGACAGCTACAAGTCATTGCTGGTCAGCTTGCAGTATATAGAGAGTAGGTAGCAGCATCTTCAGTCTCTAAGAAGTCTGCAGCACATTTCTCTTGCCTGCTTCCCACCCCCACAGGAAGCTGGTTAGCAAACCTTCTGCTGTCTGTCACTCCTACATTCCCAACCCTGCAGAGGGAATGCTATACCAATCCTGGTTCAGTGCTGTTGAGCGGCTGGGTTCCAGCTCACTGCTCATGACTCAGGCTTGCCAACTGATGCATAAAAGGTGTTGGGGAAACTATGTTAAAACCTACTTATAATAACTGTGGCTGGTGTATGGCTCAGCATTATTGGCCTCTAAGATGGTCCCTACACTCTCGCCTTTGGTTGGCTCCTCAGCTGTGCGGTATTGATTCCACAGTAGATAAGATGCACTTCTGATCAGTACATTACACCAAGGAGGAAATTTTTGAAATGGACTGTGGATATTTTTAATGCTACATATGCCTCAAGGGTATGGATACTTCTTTGTGCATTTTTCTTCTTCTCCGCAGCAGTTGCCAGGATAACATTTGTCAAAAAACAGAGAATTAAAGGTTTCACCTGTTGGTAGCAATTCGGCTGCAATTCAGCAAGCAGCATTAGGTCTCTCAAAAAAGAAATGCAGGGGGGCTGGGGATTTAGCTCAAGTGGTACCCCACCAACCTTGGACATACAAGGGCCTGAGTTCGATCCCTGGTACCGAAAAAAAAAAAAAAACACCTCACACACAAAAAAAGAAATGCAAGGGGAATAAAAGACTCTGCTTTCATGAAACATGACTCCCTAATAGAATCTCAATAACTGTGTAAAGCAGATTTCAAACATTTCAATACATATTATATTGTGTATTGTATTAGTCATGGTTCTCCAGAGAAACGGGATCAATAGAATATATATATAATTGCAAGAGGGTGTGTGTTAGGTTGGTTCCCACGACCCCAGTGGCTGTCTGCACGCCAGGGGGCCTTGGAAACTGGTAGCTGCTTAGTGCAAGGAGAGAGGCATCAGTAATGCAGCCTCAGGTCAAGCGTAAAGGCCTGAAAGCCCCCAGAGAGCCGCTGGTACAAGTCTGCACTAGAAGGCTGGAGAACCCGGAGTCTGAGGTCCAACACAGGAAATCGCTCACTTAGGAAGGGAGAATGGGGCAGGAGCCAGCTTTGCTGCTGTGATTTCTGCGTTTCACCTAAGCACCAAGTCTGCTGGGTGATGTTGCCCACTTTCAGGGTGGGTCTCCCTGTGCAGAGACCCGTTTGCCAGTCTTCTCTGGAAACACCCTCCCAGACAGACCCACAGAAGGCTTTACCAGTTCCATCGGCGTTACTCAACCCACTCGGGCTGACCGCCACAACTCACCGTCAGCATCTGTGCACGAGGCTACCGAAGGGCTGGGGCACAAATGAAGAGACAGTGTGTGAGTGATACTGTTGCTCTGGAGAGTTATTAGAGACAGTGAATGGCAGGCCAGGTTTACAAGAAGTTAGGGCTGGATCAGAGGCGGAAATAACCAATCACGTTCCACAGGATGGGTGCACGTGAGGATAGGTCACTTTGTGGAGGGGACTGTGCAGATTTGGTTACAGCAAGGTTTCTGAGATAGTTTCTGCACTCTGGCACCAGCTAGTTCTCGTGGCCTCTTCTGTACTATTCATGGTCCAATTAGGGTGAAATGCACACTAACTTGAACCGAGAAAGTGTGACATAAAAAATAATTGTTAGAATGCTGGGTGTGGAGACTCACGCCCACCAACAATCAATACCACAGTGCCGGGCGTGGTGGCTCACGCCTGTAATCCCAGCACTCGGGAGGCAGAGACAGGAGGATTGCTGAGTTCAAAGCTTGCCTAGGCTACATAGTGAGCTTAGAGCCAGCCTGAATTACAAAGCGAGACCCTGTCTCAAAAAAAAATAATAATAATAATAATTGTTAGAGCTGGGGTTGTAGTCCAGTGATAGAGCACTGAACTAGCATGTACCAGGTCCGGGGTTTAATCCCTAGCATAGTAAAAACTGATTATTTATAAGAAGGTCTTGGAGCAATAGAGACTAGATAGGAAAATAAAGAAGATCTAAAGAATATTAAAATAGCAGAAATAAAAAGCAGCCAGTCCCTTAGAGCGCTGAGTACTCAAGGAAGAGCTTCTCCATCTCCCAGGACCAATAGCCAGACCTTGTTGGAGAGGAATCAGCTGTGACTCACAGAATGGCAGGTGGTGCCACACAGGGGGACCTGCTGGAAACACGGGTGCCGGGAAAAGCTGCTAAGAAGGAAGTGTCATATCTCCAGCAGTGTCTCTGTGATACCCTTCGTGCTGGTAATTAACATCAGAGTAGCTGATAAAGAGAAAGTATTGAAAAGGCCCAGTTAAATTTTTGCATGGCAAGTGGTGAAGTATGGATTTATAACTGAGGTAGCAATTTAATAACAGAAACACCTTGCCTTCTAATTTCCTAAGAGTTTTCCAACATTTAGTGTCTTTCAAGTATAAAACCCTACTTAACATGCTTTTAAATTACTCAGCTATGTTCCACCTGTCCAACTTCACTCTCACAGAGTTCAACAGGCCTTGGCCCATGATTGAGAATCAGTGGTATAGTAAAACTAAAATCATCTGTACTTGTCAAGAGTGGAGGAAGAACTGGCTTATCAGTGTTTATGAAAAAGGTTGAACTGCAGGGAATGGCAGTTAGTTTGCTTTAAATAAATTAGAAGCTTGCATTTGATACAGTTACTAAAAACAGAGCAAATAAGATCAAGCAGTGGGGCTTATAGTAAGTGAATTATTGACTTAATTTTTACACATAGAGCTTTATGTCCTAAAAATTGCACTCAGTTTTGTGCACGTCCATTAACCAAAGACAATGAAGAACTGAAGCATTTCCAAAATGTCACTGTAAAGAGGCTAAAGATGTAGAAAGGATTTGAGAACATTAGCCTAAGAAAAGTAACACAGACTTTGTTGCAACCATTGTAAATATTTCATATGATATGATATAAAGATATGACAGCTCCGCTTAGTGGTCCACTTGATTGGCTGGGGAGC
Source organism: Thryonomys swinderianus (assembly GCA_004025085.1). Taxonomy (NCBI): domain Eukaryota; kingdom Metazoa; phylum Chordata; class Mammalia; order Rodentia; family Thryonomyidae; genus Thryonomys; species Thryonomys swinderianus. The sequence continues at coordinate 25,539 of PVIC010017349.1, read as the reverse complement.
CACCTTGGGGATTAGTGAAGCACACTTCCAGGTGTACCTGGGTGGGTCGTAGGTGTTGACTTCAGGTACTATGTGTGGTACCTGGCCCCTTCCCATGTGATGCTGTTCTCCTGCTCTGTTTTCTGGCTGCCATGAACTAAGCAGCTTTGCCCCCACTCTACCCCTCCCTCATTATTTTCCTGCCTGGGAACCAGAGTACCATAGACTAAATCCTCCAAAATTGTGAGCCAAACAGACTTCTCCATTAAGTTGTGGATGTCAGGTATTTGGGCCTGACCATGGGCAAGCTGACTAATATGGAATATAATTTTAACATATTCTTTATCGTGCCAGTGAACAGAAGAAGGATCATCAGGAATTAGTTATGAGAACAAACCCTCAATGTTGAATGTGATCATAATGCATATATAAAATGTATTAATAACATCAATTCTTCTAAAAAGAAAGGTGAAATTCAAACTAAGAAGGAGATTCTTAACTTTAGCAGTTCTGGGAAAAACCAAGGATTTCTTTAAGAGGCAAGAGCTGCCTCTCTTGGATGAGGAAAGAATGAATTTCTTTGAGTTACCTTCTTTCTCTGGTCCTTTATGAGATTCTAGGAGCAGGCCGACATAGCCCTGCTTAATCCACTATTACTGCAAAAATATATAAATCTCATATTTAACCTATCCCCTATAAATTATTTCTGCTTGATGAGCCCACATCTCTTTTAGAAAGAAAATAATAGAGGCCTCCAAAATCACCTTTTTATACTTAGGCAGCAACAAGACATGCAGTATCTGTCCCAGAGACACAAGTAATTAAATTCTAGCACATAATTAAATTGCATAGAACCATTACTAATACTACTATTTGCATATGCCCTTCAGGGTATAGGCATTATTATTATAATAAAGGGAAAGTGGTTGATGGTTCATTTTAAACTATATGCATTTTTAGTCTAAAGACTACAGTCTTATAACATGAAGCAATTTTAAAAAGTGATTATATTTTTAAAAGAGAACAATGGCTATATTATAAATGTTTCCTTATAAACATGATTCAGTCCTTCTACTTTTCTACTCAGATGACACTTCTAAACTGAGTCAGTTATGTATATAGCTCAGGAAACCGGGTTAAATATTAAATGGGTGGGATATATATGCTATAAATACCATGAAAATAATTGGTTTGCCTTGATAATGATGCTTCAAGTGCCTCAGAATAAGTGAGGTTTCTTCAATAAATACAAATGGTGATGAAAACATTGATAAGGAAGGCTGGAGTAATTTCTATGCTAGGAGAGGTTTTGAAACCTTCCTAACCTGGCTGAGGCTTCCATTTTGGTTTTCTATGCTACTCAATTTCTCAGTGTCAGACACCCTCTCGAAAACATCAGTCAATCCTGAGTGCCAGTTAAACATTTGAAAGCATAATTTAGTGATTGGTCTTCCATTCTGAGCCCCTAGATTGTATTCAGCAAATATAACTTTCTAGAGAAAGAACATTCATCCTTGTCCATAACCAGTAATTGAGCACCTACCTGATGACAGGCATTTTGTTTGACTGTTTCTACTCAGCTGGCTGGAAAAATTGCTGGTAAACTGCATGCAGCCGTAACTGAGGACTGAACAAGTCTATTCGCGCCCTCCCCATAGGGCAGTAACTAAGCAAGCTGCAGCCCTCGGTCTCCTTCAGTGTGGCTGAACGGGAGGCCCATGGTGAATCTGTTTCTGCGAGAACTGAGCTACCTAAGGTTGACATCTTTCACGGCTTTCTCCCCAAACCTTGACACTAGATGCAATGTCTATTTGTTCATTATATTGTGTCAGTGAGGGCTCATTTTTCAAACATATATCATTTGTTGTTTTATTGCATGAATACATTAGTGAAAACTATCTAAATTTCTTTTCAGTCTGTCTTCTGTGTGAAAGTTCTTACGTGGGAAACATTTTCCATGTGCACATTTTCATCTTTATTAAAGTAACTCATAAAGTTACCACCATTAAGCTGATTTGTTTCAACACAAAATACTCACTTATTTTCCCGACTCGTCTTCCACCCTATTTCTCCAATGTGGCTTCAGGCCACTTGTGACACCGAGAAGCTGGTGTTGAATTCAAAGACTATTCTGGTGGTGTTAACCATTCCTGCCCATTCACCTGCATAGTTCAGTGACTGTAGTACAGTCACTGTAGTTAAATACATTGTAGTATTATCCTAAACTTGAATTAAAATGTCTTTCACATTCATATCTTCTTCATTTTCTATTGTACATGTGTAAATTGGCTGATTAAGTCATATATAGATGGCCAAATATATATACAAATGTGAGTGTGTGTGTGTGTGTGTGTGTCTGTGTGTGTGAGTGAGTGAGTATAAATGGAACAGGCTCTTAACTCTAGGAACAATAAAATGTGATTCAAGACAAGAACTGGAACCGCCTTAACTTTCTAGTTCAGCACTGAAGTCTTCGCACAATCATTACAAAAGAAACACTGAGCATGTATAGACTTAACCAAAAGTTGAAGCATAACTGTTCTGGAAGGAGGGAGCACATATTCTCATACTGTAGAGGAATTGAAGGGCCTTCTTCAATAGTCACTGTCCACAGCAGGTGCGTTTAGAGGAAGAGGTGAGGTATCTGTGGGGAATGTGGACACCGAGGCCAGCAGGAGCAGTTCCCAGAGCTGAAGGCGACGGCCCTCTCTGAGGCGGAGAAGGTGTCAGGACAGCTCCCTGTGCTTCTCCAGGGTGAAAAAAATGAGGGAGGGTTCAAGGAGAGACTGCTATTTTTATTATAATAGTTTACTATAATATTTTTGTATATTAATATATTTAAACATTGAGTTTTGAAAGATAAAAGAGGTGTACAAAAATCTTTATTTCATTTTCAGGAAAATATTTTGATGTAGAAATGCTTTTAAAGCAAAGCAGTATAGATTGTGCCAAGATGGTGAATCTTTTAGAATTTTCAGTGACACAAACAGGCCACTGGAGCACGCATGCCAGGGTTCACCACCACCGGATGATAGCAGCTTCCAGAAGGAAACCAAAGTCCACATACAGCAGTGATTAATATTTGCTTATGTGTATGCCAGATTTATTATGTGGGCTGGTCATTTGAATTAACTTATATAAAAACGTTGACATCAAGTAATTACTTGAAACAGTACATTTGGAAATCTGCTTGAATTTTTCATCGTTGGAACTCCTGAATTATTCTGTAACCTCGTTTGAGGTTTTAAGGTGTTGGGGAGACTTTCTGTTATAAGCAGAGTGATGACAAAGTGCTTCTTCAGCGTACTTAGGACCAGCACCTGCAACTCAGGGTGTCCCTTCTCCCCTGCCCAGCACATCAGGAAACCCACCATTCTTAAATGGCACGGGGCTTTCTGTAGAGCTAGGGTCCCTAAAATTTGTGTGTTTGGGGCAGCTTGCATCAGTTCCAGAGAAAAGTGTATTCTTATTCCCTAAATAAGAATAACATGAGCATTTTTTTGTAAAAAAAATTTTTTTAAAGGGCCGGAGATTTAGCTCAGTGGTTCCAGCGCCTGCCTTGCAAGTGCAAGGTCCTGAATTCGATCCCGGTAACCACATACAATGCTGGGCGTGGAGACTCACGCCCACCAGCCATCAATACCACATACCACAGTGCCGGGCGCGGTGGCTCACGCCTGTCATCCCAGCATTCGGGAGGCAGAGCCAGGAGGATTGCTGAGTTCAAGACTTGCCTGGGCACCATAGTGAGCTCAGGGCCAGGCTGAACTACAAAGCAAGACCCTGTCTCAAAAAAAAAAAATTTTTTTTAACTATTTACTGGTACATTTTACATATACATTATGATCATAGTCAACATTGAGAATTTGTACCTGTACATGACACATCTTAGTTCTCATTTTTCCCATTCCCCTGGCCTCCTTACAACCCCTCATTCCCTATATAAACTTTCTCTCATTTTATTTTTTACCATCAAATTTTTCTTTCCATTCTTTACTTACTCCTACCCCCACTTTTTCCTTTTCGCTTTGACCATCTTCTTACTTCACAATACCTATCATATATTTTAGAACTCATTTACACCTTCAGTTTCTCAACATGAGCAATTATTGTGGGCAATACTGACAGCAAATATTGCCAGTTAACTCTGTGTGTGTGTGTGTGTGTGTGTGTGTGTGTGTGTGTGTGTGTGCGCGCGCGTACCAGGGATCAAACTGAGGACTTTGTATTCGCCAGGTAGGCAGCAGCACCACTGAGCTAAACCCGACCCTGCTAACAGTTAACTCCTGATCAACTCTGATAAAAGAGGAAATTGCATAAATAATCTAAAACATTGAACAGAAGTATTTGTGTTTGGTTCGGGAGCACATGATATAATTTTAGAAATGTACCTCTACCTTACAGGATCCTTCTTAGGTTAACTCATATCAATGACAAGCTTTCATTTCCCAGTGAACACAAGCATACCATCCCCCTGTAGATGATGGTGTAAGCATAGGGTAGAGTCGGGTGAAATCATGACTGGGAATGGGAGCATCTGGGGACTGCACTGTTTCCTGGACAGTCTATCTTCTTTTCAAATTGGATCCTAATAACTTAAGAACAACTGAAAATAATAAAAGCTTGAATGTCAAAATACATCAGGCATTACTTTTGCATCACCAGCAACACACTTGATGAAGAAAGCTGGCGAGCTCAGACTTTAGAGCCAGCAAGTCAAATTAAAATCATGAAGAGCTTCTCCCTCCCTTAACATAATGAACCGTGGAGAATACAGCATGCTCAGTAAGTGAAGTAGGAAGATACATAAGTGAGCTGAATCTGTTGTAAGGGAGACCAATTGTTTATGGAATAGTTATCTCTCAGTAAATAGCCTTTGCTTGTTATCACTTCATTTGACATAAAAGAGAATCAGAACTGATTTCTCCAAGCAAAAGAGTGGTATCCAAGAAGGTACTTCTTTTTCCTGGAAATTTCCTTTAAGTGAAAAATAAGAGAGTTTCCCTGGTGGCTAATAACTCTTTACTGTTGTGCTCTGGTTACAGCTCCAGTGACAAATGTCTTCAGTTGAGTGGGGAAACTTGATATGAAGGAACTCAACGGTAGAGGTTGTAAAGTTCCATGTTGAGATGTTCGTGAGACTTCCTATTAATGTGGGGGTATCTGTTCTGTGCCCTCATTATATTAAGCAATGTTCTTGAACTGGCACCTAAATGATGAAAAGCATCCTAGGCTTTGTAGCCAGACACAACAAAATAGCTGCTTTTAGAAATGAATCTTTTGGTTATAGTTCCAGAAGTTTTCTTGAGACCGATATTCAAATTGCTTCACATTGTGATTTTCTACTAATTCACATCTTCCAAGTTTCGCTGAGTGTTTTTTTCTATTCCTTCCCTACAGTAACCTGGTTGGTCTGAAATAAATATGGTACAGAATAAATATAAGTATGACTATCTCCCATCAAAAATATTTCTTCGACTACCCCCCTTCAATTTCCAGGGCCCATTATGTCTCACTCACAAAATGATGCCTCTTACTTGTGAGTTTTCTGTTTTCTCCTCCTTGTTAGCTCCTGAGGAGCTCCCGCACCAGCTGCCCTTCTGAACGAAAAGATTATCGAATTATAAATCCAGCACCTGCCTTCTGATTTGTCATTGTTGTTTAGCCTTATAATGCATAATGATTTTTCTCAGCTTTCTCCAGTTTAATAAAAGTGTACTCCTTCTTTAGTGTACTTTTGTGGCAGCTAGAATTTGTTTGCTTAACAGTGCTTTTGTTCAAGATATTTTCAAATAGATTCAGTTTCATGTCTGTTATGAAAGGAAGCATGAATACCTTCAAGAATCTGACATTTAAACTTTGAATAAAATTGGCTCCTAGGAAGGCACTGACCCACCAAATCTCTCTTCGGTTGGTAAATCTTTGATTTGTTCATCTGGATCTCTCTGCAGGAAGACAACCCTTCTGCTCTTGTTGCCTTCTGATCCCTTCCTCTGACGCAGGAACTAAAAAGAGGAAAATGGTAGATAGTCCCGTAAGCCTTCCATAGATTCCTAGAGCCCGATTTAAACTTAATTTTCTCATTATTTTATTTGATATTAATATCAAAATATTAAAGGAAATAATAGTACCTATCTCGCAAGTTTTCTTGTTTTTCCTTTGTTGTTGGGCATGATACCCAGAGCCCATATATATATATATATGTATATATATATGTATATATATACATATATATATGTATATATATATGTATATATATATACATATATATATGTATATATATATATGTATGTATGTATGTATGTATGTTTGTTTGCTTGTTTGTTTTCTGGTACCAGGGATTGAACTCTGGCCCTTGTGCATCCGAGGTTGGCATAGTACCACTTCAGCTACATTCCCAACCCCCTGTATTTTATTTTGTAATAGGGTCTGACTGACTTGCCCAGGCTGGCCTCCAACTTGTGTTCTTCCTGCCTCCGGCTCCCAAGTACCTGGGATTACACGCACACAGCAACATGCCCATTTTACACGTTTTTCTTATGATTATGAGATAATCCATTATATCTGTATTGTTGTTTTTTGCTACTTTTACATATCACTTCTACTGCTATAGTTTCTGTTATTTATAGATATTGATGTTATCATTTTTCACATGGACTTTCTTAAAAAAGGTTTTGGCGTTTCTGCATTGATCTTGAGACCTCCAGAATATTATAAAACAAAATAAATTGAGCGCTTCCTAGAGAGCTCTAGGTCAATAGAGCTTAGCCTGGTCCTGCACACTGGAATTGCCCTGGGAGCTTTACAAATTACTGAAGCCTGGGCTCCAACCCCGAGGGATTAAATGATTTGTCTGGGAAGCAGCCTGAGCCTTCTAAAAGGCCCTCAGGTGATGCTAGTAGCAAGCACAGCTGAATACTCCTATTTCTGTTAAATTTAGATTCGGGCCACCTGAGCAAAATCCAACAAGCAGTTCTATCTTCAGTGTGCAGTTCACAAAGGAACTCCCCATTCTTTGTGGTTAAAATACCAAAATTTTCTTCGTAGCTGTTGAACCATGATCTTATCGATGAGAAATACTGTGAAATCGTTAGTTGTCTGATAAGCTAACGCAGTTCAGATCCAAGCATCATTAGTGAATGCCTTCAACTAGCTCTTTGCTTAGTGTACCTGTACTCAGAGGCTGTAGCCACTGATAAAACACTTCTCCTTTATGAACTGACAGTAGTCAAAATAGCTTGTCACTGATTTCAGAGATTAGTCAAAATACTAATTATCAAGTTCTCCTTCACCATAGGACAAGTATTCCAGCGATGCAGTCGCAATTAGAATTGCAGTTCCTGAGTCTTTCTAACAAACTTGGAGCCTGAATCTGTACAGTGACCGATCTTGTGACTGTAGGCACAAAACTCCTTGTCCCTCTCCTGTATATCCTCTCACCCAGACCTCTTACTCAAACTCAAGCCAGAACAGAGCCTGCCAGTGCTGGAAACATTCTTTATTAGCTCTCTTCAACTGAACAGTTCCTGAGAAACCTCTTCTAATTCCTTGCCACTGACACAGCTATGTGAGTAGTACTGAGGTGACAATAAGAAAATTTATACACAGAAAAGCAAGGATGAATTGACAACATCGACTTCCATTCTTGGGAAATCAACTCTAGAAACTGTCCTAAGGCACCAAGTTAGAAACATGCTCTCCATGTGCCACACTGAGCATTTCCTGATGATCAAGACCGAAGTTTCCAGGTAGAAAGACTCTTCGATGTCTGACAGTATGTGGCATCCAGCAGGAGCAAGGCCTTCCTCCATCCCTAGCCCTTGGAGGCCCCTTAAGGCTGACGAAGGGCCTAGGGACAGAGCTTCCTCCCCCGGCAGGGCCTGCCACTTCCCTTTGGGACACTTCCTCTCCCACTTCTCTGCCACCCATGCATCTATCATCTATTCCTGTGGTTTCCCAGCCCCAGCTGAACATAAGTATTACTTGCATGAGCTTTTCAATCATAGGAGGCCTAAGCTTCATGCCAGAGCAATTGAATAAAAGCTTCAGTTCTTGCCAGTTTTTTAACAGGTCTCATGTGGTTTTGAAAAGTAGTGAGTGTTGAGGATCATTAGCCCGGGTTTCTTCTCCCTCTCCCTGTTTCACATCCCCTGAAGTTCCCAAGTCTTGTCTCTGCTCTGATATCTCTATAATAATATTCGCAGCACACCAAAGAGGCAGGAAGCCAGGTTTTTCAGTCGAACGTTATGCATGATCTTCTAGATCCTTCCCACTGCTTGGTCTGTGGAGACACAGGCTGGCTTTGTTTACTCCACATCTGCACAGCAACCCCAGGCACTCTTCACCAGCTGCACCGGGGTTGCTCCTGATGAGGCTGGCAGCAGACACGGCTCTCCCTCGTGATGCATCCATCCAACTCTTGGTTTTTCTATTCTGCTTTATTTTGATTTGCAAAGATTAATTTTGCCCAGCAATCAATCTCTTGATTAGCATACTGTTCCCTCTACTTGCTGTTTTCAAAAAGGAAAGTAGGGAACAAACATGAATTATGAGCAGAACTGGGGCAAGAGTGGATAGCGTGCACACAACCCAGGCCTTAGGGAGTGGAGATAGGGTTCGAAGCAAGAACTGTGGTACAGAAACACCCTTCAGCCCACAGGTGCTCGGGTTAGATGCAGCTTGTTGGACAGTTCCGTGACTGACGAGTCCCAGAGGTATGCCCTTTCCAAAAATCATATTTTTCAAAAACACCTGTACCTATATTCTATGAATTAATTACTTGATTTCATACTAAATTTTATGTGTACATCAAAAAAATAGTCATTATTTGAAGACTAGGCTCCCGAAGCTCCCATCATTTTAAAGTTATACCTATGGATATCGCTTCTCGGCCTTTTGGCTAAGATCAAGTGTAAAGTTATACCTATGGCATAAATTCCATATTAAAGTTTGAAATCTGTTCCCTGTTCATATGACTCCTTTTCTCAAACTTAAGGGCTGGAGATTTAGCTCAGTGGTTCCAGCGCCTGCATCGCAAGCACAAGGTCCTGAGTTCGATCCCGGTAACCACATACAATGCTGGTCATGGTGACTCACGCCCACCAGCCATCAATACCACATACCACAGTGCCAGGCATGGTGGCTCACGCCTGTAATCTCAGCACTCAGGAGACAGAGACAGGAGGATTGCTGAGTTCGAGGCTTGCCTGGGCTACATAGTGAGCTCAAGGCCAGCCTGAACGACAAAGTGAGACCCTGTCTCAAAAAAAAAAAAAAAAAAAACATTTAAGCCAGCTCCTAAAGAGCAGTTTTACAGGGACCATGGCCCCTGAAGTCTAGGTTCAGAGAATATTTCTAATCTGAATCTTCTCGTGTAAAGGAGTAGACAGTCTTTCGCCCCCTGTGCCTTCTCTGAAGAGCACGGTAGACCTCATCAGACCAACTCCTCAGCCCTCAGCTCTCGCCTCAGAGAACGGGGCAGTGCAGAAGTGTGCCACGCAAGCCTGGCAGCCCCAGCGGAGGCAGACATGGCCAGCTGAGGGGGCTGGCTTCCCCTTCCCACCACCTCGCGGGAGGCCATGTGGCCCCCAAGCCATAGCTCGGGCGCTGGGCTGAATCGTGATTTTCTCAAAATCCAGCAACTCATTTAACCTACTTGCACTTTAGTCTGCATTCGTAAGATAAAACTGACTTGTGGGGACTGAAGGAGGAGTGTAAAAGGGCTTAAGCTCAGTACTTAGCAAGCGTATGATAAACAGTTATCATTGTTAAGTAAATAAGAGCATTTTTAAATGTGGAAAATGTTTTAGGGTTTCCCCCAAGAGTTCCCCCAGGTGATTCTACACAGAAGCCTCAACTCAGTATTAACTCACTTCGGGTTGCGAAGTCCAGCTCCCTGAGGCTCTTGGAATCATCACAAGGCCACCAAGATATTTGCAGAGTTTAAGGACAAGGATGCAGCCTGGACTGGGTCAGGACCGCGGGCCGCTCTGCAGCTCTCGCCCTGGCTCCCGCCTCGCCCTCGGCGCTCTGGCCCTCACGCCAGGCTGGCTCTGTCTCCTCGCAGCCGTGCAGCAGTCAGCCAGCAGCAGCGACGCAACTGTCCTCTCTTAACTGCCAGCTCCAGAGTTCTAGACACATCTTGGGGCTTGGGAGCTCACGTGAGGTCCCAGCGGGGAGTGCAGGGACTGTCACATGCCTGGGTGAGGCACGGTCCCCCTCAGTCGGGCACAGGTGTCCTCTCCAGCCCAGGGAGCAGCTTGGGGAAGGACATGCATGGCGCCGAGGACTGAAGGGTCCTAGCCAGCCAGACCGGGGAACCAACGCTGGTGACCTCTGGAGTGGCAGGCGTCAGAGCCAGATCCCCTCAGTCCTCACGTCCCCTGGACTGGAATCAAGGCCCCAGCGACCTACGGCCCAACGCGGGGGCCAGGGCTCCTGTGGGAGCTGCTGCCGCACGTGCGCTGGGGGGACGGGCCACGAGGGCAGCACAGAGGTGGCGTTAGCCCAGCCGGAGAGCACAGCCAGTCTGTAGCTTAAATCTAATGGTTCGTGCTAGAGAACAGTTGTGCTGCCGAGGGAAGCTTTTCCTGCCCTAGATAAACAAACCCCTTAGAGCTTAAACTTCTTCGCCCAAGATGTCAGCTCTCCCAAAGTCAGTTTGTAAACCTGGTTCAATCTTATCAGAAACAAATGCAGCAGAAGCCCTCTCACGCATGTGCATATGCCCTCTCTCTCTCTCTCTCTCTCTCTCTCTCTCTCTCTCTCTCTCTCTCTCTCTCACACACACACACACACACACACTTCTTCGCCCTCTTTTCCTCTCTCCCTCCACTTTTCTCTCTTTAGAGCTCAGGAAGTTGATTTTAAGGTTTAAGTAGAAAAATAGACAAGCAGGAATAGCCAGGGAGACTCCGAATATGAACAGGGTTGGGGATTAACCCCACTGGGTTTTACAACACTGCAGAGCTTAAGCCAGAACTGTGAGGCGCTAAGCACGCCAAAGTGGTGAGTAGAAAATTCAACAACAGACCCCGTGTGGGTGGTACTTTTATATATGATCAACGACTACTGTAAAGCAGTGGGCATGAACAAGTCAGTAAATGGTGTTAGGCAACAGCACACTGTACCCTATAAATATGTGCAATTATTATGTATAAATAATAAATTTCTTCACATTTAAGGAGATGGAAATAAGAACAATCCTGATTTTATTTTTAATACATGTTCATACTGAAAGCCTCATTCTACATGAGAATGGGCACTGTTGATTGGTGCCCACAATTGGTCAATGTGGCTAAAACTGAGACACAGGTCATGCTTCCATCAAGTAAATGTGTTATGGTGGTGACACTGAGGCCTCTTACATTTTGCTCAAGAAAAGTGAAAAATGTTGAGTTTTAATACTAGAAATGAATGTTTAAGGAATAACACAGAATCTGGATCATGTACCACAGTACCCACACCGTGAACAAGCCAGATTCTAGGCTCCTAAAATGTACATTGCTGGAAGGAATTTGGGAATGAGCTCTCAAGAGTTTTGAAGTTGTGGTTTGTCCATAATTCAAGTGGAGTTAAAGAACTGGCAGACAGGATGACTGGATTAAGCATGAGTTCTTTCAAACAGGACTATCCTGAAGACAGAACCTCACTAAATGACCTTATTGAGTACTAAAGGAATCGGAACTCTGTAAATAAATTTATTTAATTTTTTAAAAAGTATCATACTGTATCATGTTTGTACAATAAATATTTTTAAAATAATGTTAAAATAACAAAAATTTGATTCATATCACACCACACATGATAGTAAGTTAAGAATTAGTCAAAGAATAAAGCCATGAAAATTTAGAAGAAAATGCCAGTAAATCAGTATATAAAGTTAGTTGTTGCAGTAAGAAAACACTAGTAATTAAATATTCATCAAATAGAGGGCAGTTATATTATGCCATACACAGACAAATGTGGTGGAGCATGGCTGTAATTCCACTACTCTAGGAGGCTGAGATAGAAGGATCACAAGTTCGAATCCAGCCTGCACAAACTGGCAACTTAAGAAGACTCTGTCTCGAAATTAAGAAAAAAAAAAAAGAAAAAAGAAGAAGAGGGAGGGTGGCCAGGGATGGGCTTGTGGTGGGGACAGCACCCTGGGCCTAGTCCCCAGGACAGGGCAGGGGCAGACACTATAGTACAATATATTCAATAGAATGCAATGCAACCATGCAAAAGCAAGCTGTGGAATAAATTATATTGCGTACTAAATACATTTTTAAATGAGTTAAAGAATATGGGAGCATATGGGTACATGCATTTGAATTTACTTAGATTTGTTCTGAGAATCTATGAAAGGCTAAGAAACTGACCCAAATTTGCTTTAAGAGCAGACAGAGAGATAAGAGCAAAGGAGAGGAACATTTCACCCCAACATTTTCAGACCTTTATTGTTCTAAGCCATGGAAAAATAATCTAGTGAAAACTTTCAATAGATACAGCTTTATTTTCAAAAGTCCAACATAATAGTTTTGACCTAAACACAACATTTGCCTGAGCTTTCAAAATAAAACAGGAATTTTTTTAATGCTTTTTAAGTTTAGTAGTCGCTTCAGTCCCATTGGTCAGTCTCAAACTGCCCTAAGCCCCCAGCCCTCACAAGATTCGTCATAAGCTAGTCCTTTGCTTGGTTATATTTAGAAATAAGAGTGACACTGAGGGATGTCTGACCTTATCGAATGAAATATTTCTAAAAATCCCAGAGAAAGGGATTTTTTAATTCCTCGATGAATACTGTGTCCCCTAAGAATATCTCACATAATTGTGTCCCTGACAGAAGCAGAATGTAAAGCGATTCTGTGAAGGAAACTGCTTATAAATACTGCGAAGTGTCCCCACAGGCTCACGTCTAAATCCTGGCGAGAGAGGAAGGAACTCCCCAGACGTCTCTGCTCGGTGAGGCAGGGTTTCCTAAGGTAGAACATACCCAGAGGGACACTCTCGGAATCAGGCTTTAGTCCTCGAGGAGGGACCTCCTCACAGCGTTCCAGGCGGGGCGGCCTCCAGGGAGCCCACACAGGCCTCGGTTCGACCCCTCCTCGTGGAGTAACGAAGGTGCTCACCTCCCAGATCCTCAGTGCCCGGCTTGCCTCAAACTGGGGCGCTTGTGCAGATGTGAAACTTACCTGTGTACAGCAACAACCCTAACGTCAGGTGTACTGTAAGTGGGTCAACAAATCAACTGTTTGTTTACAAACATGTATTTTAAAGATTGTTTTATTTCCACCTGGATCTCCAGTTGCTCACCAAGGACTCTAAGTTTTCCCAGTGCACACCTTATAAACTATCAACGTTCTTGAGATTATCATTAGTATCATTGTAAGTGAAGCAAAAGAGTACTATAAATGGGTACAATGAGGAATTATGATTCAGAGTTTTCTTTCTGTGAGACAGGACACAAGAATTAGCAAATGGAGGGAAAAGAAATCGGAAAACTTTGGCTACATTACTGATTTCCACTGGGAAAAACTCAATAAGAAAATTGTTTTCACTGGGAAGACTCTCCACATTTACTTATAATGTGCATGGTACTTAAATTAAATGAGCAGGCATGAAATATAGTTGTCCTAATCATATATAAACATAATTATAGGAGACTGTGCTACTGAATGTTTATATAACCTAAATCGTTAGTCACTAAGTTGATTTTCCACGAGTGTGTACTTGGAGTATAGCAATGAAAGTCGAATTACCAGTTCACTTCTACTGGAAACTGTTTCTTTTATTCAATATTTAGTGAACTGCTGTTGAACACCAGATCCTGTAAGTGCTGTGTACAAAAATGATCAAGCACAGTGCCTGTCTTTCCTCCCCTCTGCCAGCTGCCTGTGGACGGCCAGGAACACGAGCATCTCGGTTTAGGGAGAGCTCTGAACATTGTTAAACAGGCATCGTTTATCCTAAACTCGTGCATCCTCCCTGTGCCCAGAGAAAGGTGTCCAAAATACCTCTGCACCCCAGGACAGTCAGAAGTCTCAGCTCAGCCTTAGTTAGTTACTTTGTGTAACCTAGAGAAAGCACCAGTCTTCATGTTTTTATTTTTTGTGACATGGTAGCTGAAAGACAGGGGCTGTGGACCTAAGTTTTTCAAGAAAAGGAAATTTCTTAGTGGGAACTGACTCTAGAGAGCCTCCCCTTTGTTCAGAAAGGACCACGGCTTCTTGGACCCAAGTGAAATGATCTAAACTAAGGCAGCCCAGATGTTTCTATCAAAGAGCTGGACTGCTAGGAGATCCTGCCTGGGGAAAGACTTTGCCTTCCTCTGAGGGATACAACGAAGGAGGCTGATGTGCAGAATTGGAGCTCTATGGTCATCTAGGAAAAAGCTCAAATAACTTGCCAATCTGTCTGCCTCTTGTTGCACTGGTTCTTTTTGAACTTTTGTTTTTATTAATACATATTTGCAGGACATGGTGATTGCGTTCTTCTTGGGGAGCTGGTACATGTACACAACACATCTTAATTGTCTTTACTTCCCCTTTCCCCTTCCACCCCCCTCCATCTGTTGAACCTCTTCCCATAGAAAGATTTATCCCTCTGTTTCCTATCATCTTTCTTTTATTTTTCTCTTTCATTTATTTATACTTGGGGTTTCTCATATAAAGGAGATGGTGAATATTTAAGCTTGTGTATCTGATTGCTTTCACTTAATATGATGGTCTCAGGGATTCACCATAACAAATACTCATTTCACACTGTACTGTATTAATTAGGAATGCATTCAGCTACAAGCAGCACCCTCAATGAGGATGTCTTGACAGTTTTCTTTTTCCTCACATCAAATTCCTAAAATGTATCTCAACAGCTCCACAAAGCCAGTGCAGAAGTCTTGATTCTTATCTTTCTTTGTCTTAGTCATTTATATTGACTTATGAAGTTCCTGCTACGTTTTTTTTTATGTACCTTTCACAAGAAAGAGGAAGAGGAATAGGCAACGTCTCCAGAAGGCCAACCCCTGCTGATGACCCATTGGCCTGAAAAAGAAAGTAGCAGGAAAAAAGGAGTTGGGAAGGGGATGTGCCAGCCAGCCCCACTCTCATGGATGCCCATGGATGGTACTGAAACAAATGGGTAATTAGCCTCCTGTGCCTGCTTGTTAAAGTAGGATTGACACGTATTGGAAGTGACCACTGGCTTCTGAGGAATGCTTCTAGTGAGCTGACTGGAGAGTAATTTTTACTAGACATTTGGATATTCTCAGGTTCTTTTTTTTTTTTTTTTGAGACAGGGTCTGGCTTTGTAGTTCAGGCTGGCTCTGAGCTCACTATGTAGCCTAGGCAAGCTGCAAACTCAGCAATCCTCTTGCCTCTGCCTCCCAAGTGCTGGGATTACAGGCGTGAGCCACCACGCCCGGCACTGTGGTATGTGGTATTGATTGTTGGTGGGTGTGAGTCTCCATGCCCAGCATTGTATGTGGTTTCCGGGGATTGAACTCAGGACCTTGCGCTTGTGAGGCAGGCGCTGGAACCACTGAGCTAATCCTCCGGCCCTATTCTCAGGTTCTTTACCAAGCAGTCTGCACACTTCTGTCTCACAGATCAAAGCATGGCGAAATTTTTCCCTGAAGGACCGCTCCTAGCTAGGGGCCCTCTGATAGAATCACAGGCCCTAAAGTGCGAGCTTTCCAATGTGTGGACGGCGGCTGCTTGTAATATTGGCACTGACTGGGACCGCTACATGAACCTACTGCTTACTCACTGCCGTGCGCTGTGCTTGGGAGCAGCCCAGAGACGGTCTCTGTGAGCCCAGCCATCAACCAGACTTCTTCAGTTCTCAAAGATGATGTGTACCATTACCACCATATTTCCCCAGATCCCTGAAGGTAGAAAGACCTGTCATTAAATCAATGAAGTGTCTTTCCAACGATGGCATCACATAATTAAGACACTATGGTATTATTCCCATCAGAGAACACAAATGCTTGTAGAGGCAAGATAAGATTCACTAACTTGCCCGGTGTCACCCGGCAGGTGACCAAACTTGCTTTATCACAGTCTTCTTCAGAAGCTGTGATAACTTCAGCACGGTAACTAGCACATGTACGGTGCTTACCTTACATGCTAGGAATAAGGAAGGTGCTAGCTAAACTCATTGAAACCCTCACAATAGCTGCAGGAGCACTGGCCCTATCAACAGTGCTCCTAAGTATCATTGCTCAGATGGTAAGTAAATCATCTGACGCATAGCACCATACTCTTCACCACAACATGGCACTATCCCTTGGAGAAACACACACAAATAGTTCATTCCCATGTATCTGACATGCTTTGGTGAATGTCCAGCCCACACCACAGGTGCTCTACACACATCCTGCTGGGCCTTCCATCCTCCCAATTTTTTGTCCCCTTTGCATTTATCCTCACTCTTTATCTCCCAATATAATGGGTTGATGGACAGCAACACTTATATGCTGCTTTCCCAACTCATGATCGAGGAGTTGAATGATGGTTTGACGTCTTTGAAGAGGAAGTAATTTTGCAGGTAAAATTCACTGTACTGAATTGACTTGAAGAGCATGGGAAGACACTGGGATAAATGTTAAGGCTGGCAAGACACTCCCAAGGGCCCTAAAGAACTCAGTCTGCAAGATGCATTTGGGAGAGAGAAACAAGCAAATAAGCAGAATAAAACAGATCCGTCTAGGAAGCCTTGGGAATTTTTAGGCATCAAGGGAGATAGCCCATACAATCTCTCAGCCAATATTTGCTCCTAGGAAGGTAAACAGGACAGGGGAAGAGGATAGGAGACTGAGCCAGAAAGGTGAATGGAAGCCAAACCATAGTGTTTGCTGGATTTAGGATTTTGACAAACTGGATGCAACTTCCTGTGGGAAGGCCACAAAAAGGAAGTGTGGGTGTTGATCCATGGGGCAGCACCCCCTGCTTGTTGGACAAGCAGGCTCTATGCAGAAGCCATAGAAAAATTTTGGTCAGGTGTGGTGTACATGCCTGTAATCCCAGCACACAGGAGGTTGAGACAGGAGCATCACTTCAAGTCTGAGGCCATCCTGGGCTACATAGAGAATCCAAGGCTAGCCTAAACGACATAGTAAGGCCCTGTCTCAAAAGACCAAAAAGGAAATACGGAATCTCGAGTCTCATCTAAGATCTACCCACTAAAAATCTTTCAGTAAGCTTTTCACAAAGCTGCAGAAAGCCCACTGAGCAATACTGCCGTGGGACACAGACAAGGAAGCAAAGCTCATCAAGGAGCCTACTTCAAATCCCATCCAAGCAGTGAGTCCCCGGGGAAGATTTCCATGAAAGTAAAGCAATCACATGAGAAAACACATCTGTAGCTATGTAAATGAGGAGAAGGGGGGTCTCAGATGCTGTACCCAGATGCCATGTGCTTTGAAGCAATGAACTGCAGAAGTGATTGATGCAGGGTACTAGAAGACTGCTACTAGGAGGATACAGCTTCCCTAGGGACAGACTGAGCTTCCCTAGGGACAGACTAGCTTCCCTAGGGAGCTAGCTGGGGCAGAGGTGCCCATCTCCGGAGCCTCGGAAGATCCTGGGCACCCCAGCATGGAGCCAGGAGAAGGCCGTTTAGTAGACAGCTTCCTTATAAAGGTGATGGTAGAAATCTGGGCCTCATTGCTTCTTCCTCCCTGGTGAACAGCACCTTCTAAAATGAATAACAGCCCAGGGATTTAGCTCAGTGGTGCTGCGCCTGCCTTGTAAGCTCAAAGTCCTGAGTTCAATCCCTGTTACCTATAAAATAAAAAGAATGAATGAGTTCAGTGGCTTCAAGACTTAATGGATCTAGAATATTAGGTGAGATCAGGTGTGTCGAGGTGATGTGGCTATAAACAGGATCTGGAATATTAGGAAAACATTCCATACAATAACAATCCATAGCGCTACATTAGTAAAATCAAATTAGTCCACTCAGATTATTCCTTGCTGAATGCACTGTATTCATTATTCCCAAGATCTGTCACCCTAAGAAAGCTTTTGCAACCTGAGGAAGTATGTGCTTTAATAAAATCAGCTGCTTGCTACCCTGGACTTTTATCAAATGCACAATTTGATAGCTAGACAATCCACAGTGTTAAAGAACCTGAAACTTGAGTCAAAGCACAGAAGGAAGTTTATCAGGTCTTGAAGAGGTAAGAAGCAGGGTATAGTTAATGGATCTCAGTGAGTGGCACTTTCCCTGGCGATGCAGTTTCTCTTCCGTGACCTAAAACTCCAGACTCTCTCAAACTCTAAAACTGTTATAAATCTGAACAGAGGCTCGATTGTCTAGCCCTCTTATTGCTGGTATTGTGAAATGAAGACTGTAAAGCATAGGGTGGCTGTGTGTGCCCACGGTGCTCACAGGATTAACAATCCCTGGGAAAATTAAAGGATTAACAATCCCTGGGAAACATGTGTATGAAGCCTGCACCCTGGGGCCTTGGCACCTGCTCCATGGTGCCTCTGAGCCTGGCAGGAGATCAGATGCTCACCCTGGCACATGCCCGCAGCCTTGCGGTTTGTAAAGAAAAAGGAAGCAGGGTGCCTCCCTTTATTTTTTATTCAGGCAGAACTGAGTTGGATATGAGGTCCAGCATCATGATTATTTCATAGAAGTAAAAGTAACTTAGGCCAAGTAATCTGTCCATCTCCAAGTCTATGTCACGATGGTAGGTTTCTGGTCTACCTCTGTGCCTCCAGCACACACCACCACTCCGATCTTGCCCCTGACACATATCTGAGCATGGGCCCTGGGGTGACCCTCTGCCTCTCATTAGCAGTGAGACATTGGGAAAGTTAGTAATCTCTCAGAGCTTCAGTTTACTACCTTATAAAGTGGTCACAATTCCAGGTACAAGTTATTGTTAGGATTAAATGACATCACTTATGTGAAGTGTCTAACATAACTTCCTGATCATAGTAATCAATATTACTTACCTTATCTATGTTCCCCATAGGACTCAGAGATTTTGGGAGAAGATGTAGGAGAGGACGAGAGGCGGTCTGCATATCAAAGCTTGGCCATTGGGTTAATGGAGATGCTCTTCCCCAAGAAGGGAAGTACAGGAGGAGGAGATCTGTGGGCAGGAGGCTGTTTGGTTTGGCATGTGCTGAGTTTGAGAGGACAAGATTCCAGAGACACTTGAAAAGGTGAACTGAGCCCTGGGGTTGCCAGCGGGTAACACTGGTGGACCCCGTGGTGAAAAGCATGGAGAAAGGAGGAGGGAAGCCCCAGGTCACACCCGCATCGAAGGGTCGCCGGGGGAGGGGGACAAATCAGAGAGAGGTAGGAGTGACACTAGGCAGCGCCAGTGTCCTCGACGCGGGAGGAGGCCCGAAGAAGAAGGTCTGAGCGTCGCGTCACGGCGCCGAGAGCGCCAGGAGTTCGGGGTGTTCTGTGGGTGCCCCTCAGATCTCTGGGTGGAGAGTGAGTGGGAGGCAAGAGCAGGGCTGACGAAGGAGGCCGCTCAAGGAAGAGGCCGCAGCGGCCTGAGCTGTGCCAGAGAGAAACGACCCCAGGCACCAGCGGGCACCAAAGCCACTTTACTCCATAACTACTCTGTCAGGAGAAGAAACCAGTGAGAGATGAGGGCGTTTCGATCTGTCGGGAGGTGACTGCACATCTTTAAAGTGAGAATGTTGAAATCAATATCAGAAACGGGCAGGGGCTCAAGCACAGCCAGGAGACTGAAAATTCCGAGACTCACGGAGAAGGGCTGGTCAGTGAGGCTGGCCGTCTGAGTTTGCTGGCCAAGCTCGCCGGACTGAGGCTCGTACCCTCCCAGAGCTGGGGAGACAAGTCCTTATCTCCACGTGTTGGCTGGACCAAAGAGGAAATTCTTTTGGCAACCTGGAGCTTTTCAAGACTTAAAGGCATTGGGTTGTCCCAGGCAAAGTGGCCTTGACGTACTGGGAACCATTCTAGAGGGCAAGAACAAGGTCCTGAGTTTGAGTCCTGGTACAGAGGGGAAAAAGGAACCATGCTAGTGTCCAAGAGTTGGTGCAGAGGGGACAGATGAAGTCTGCAGGCCTCATGGGCCAAACTTGAAGCCTACCGGAGAGGAGGACTTGGCCAAAGAGAGAATTTTTTTCAGAGAAGGCAAGGTCGTGGAAATGTGAGGTTGTTTTTTAGGTGAATGGAAGAGTCCAAGAGAGAAGAAAGATTAAGCCAGAAATTGAGGTTGGGATAAAAACCACAGGTGCCCAGATGCCCACGTTAACACCATGAGACACAGAAGGGCCCACAGAGGCTGAGCCCCACCCGGGCTTGGCAGAATTTCTTCGTAAATGCCCAGATAATGAGTAGTTGAGGCTTTTCAGGCCATATATGGCCTCTCTTCCATATTTTTCTTTATAAGTGTGAAAGTTGTCTGTGAACCATAGGAGAGCATGCGGCAGCCTGGATTTAAAATCCACCCCTTGCCAGTACCTGCTCCAACTGGTTTGATCCCATCTGCACACGGGGCTCACTCTTTTCATCCGTAGATTTGCGAGGAACACTTTGACATTCCACTTGCCGATGGGGATTTCTCAGAATGTTCACCTGCAGAAGTTCACCCCCTCCTCCCAGCTAAGAAAAAGAAATTACAGCCTCATCTAGCAAATGCAGAACTAATTTGTTGCTTGGCATCCCCCCAAATCCACAGGCCCGATTCATTCTGTCAAGCTGTGTGCCAGCAGCCTCCATTCAGAGCCAGGTGATGTTGCCTCCCTGGAGACACCACGATTTTGCCCACTGCTTAAGCTTAATTGGGAGCGACTTCCTGCATGACAAAGCTCACATTAAAAATATCTTACGATGGCACCTCAGATCTGCCCATTCAGTCCATGCCAAGAAATTCCTGACTTGCTTCCAAAGAGGAACCACAAGGAGGCAGTTCCAGGTCCCCTCTTATTGCAGCTCCAGTGCAACGTAATTAATGGGTTTCTTACTCAGTTGCCTTATCTCAGAGCAGATTTGGGAAAGCGGACATGGTATCTACCCGTGAGGTGAGGCTGGTTTTTCTGCTTTGTGCCGTTGGTAGAAACTTCAAGGACTGACCAGTGAAATTTGCTCCTTTCAGATGATGGTAATATCTGCCATTTTTGCATGTTTGTTCTAAAGACTCAGATGCGTTTCCAGGGCCAGTGGCATCAGGGCAGGCTGCTCTTGGTGACTTCTGGAATGTAGCTCGCACTAAGCGTGCCTCAAAGAAAACCAGCCTGCAACCATTGGACTGTTCCATTTTGGGAATCACATTTGGATTTGCACCATCGCTTCATACTGGTATGACCTTGGGCAAACTACCTAACTTCTCAGACTATTACATGCGGAGAATTATACCTACTCTGTAAGATATCATGAAGATTAGACATGCTCTTCGTGTCCTTCTGAATGAAGCATGTGGCACCCAGGAAGCACTCAGGAAATGGCTGTAATAATGCTATTTTGTAAAATCATAGAGTCTCACATCAGAAAATACAGAGAGACATGAAGTCTCACATGGACTCTGGAGACTCAGTCACCTGAAACTGAAGGGCTGGACGAGGTGGATCGTTTTCATGGTCTCTTTCCACCCTAATCCTGTGAGCTCCACACTCCTCATCGCAGCCCTCTTGCCCCACGAGCCTCTTCAGAGTGCGGGTGACACATACACCATGTGCCAGGGAAGCAAGCCTTCTCACAAGCACACACGCCCGTGTGCGCCCTGTGCATGTTCTCCCCTTACTCCAAGGACAGAGCGCAGGCCCAGCCGGAAGCACCCACCAGACAGTGTCTATTTCAGGAGCTTCCTACTGCTCCTTATGGTCCTGCTCCTCCTCTTCTTCCTTCGGCTGCATGGGGAAGACAACCCCACGCGTGGTGGTCCTTGTTCCACTCACTCTGTCTGTCCACACTTGCCACAGCGCTGTGCAACTAGCTTTGGCAGAGTAAAGTTCCTGTGCCTTCTTTGCTATTTACCCATGTAGGTGTCTTTCATTTTTTCACTCTATATATTTGTTCTGTCTCTTCGGTTCCTTGTCCCAGGGTTCTACATATCACTTCCTGTAACTTTCCCTTCAGTGTCTGGCTGATATTCTGGGAATGCTTGGGCTGTGATTAAAAAGGGACAAAGGTGGTTGCATGGGCAGATATCTTGTTTTACACCACAAATAGCTCAACTTATTATATTCCAAGAATAAACTCATCATCATAAAAGCAAATACATACTTTGGTAGGAAATGGCATTTGGTGTGCATGTTGGAGTAATAGATACTTCAGGGCAACACTGGGAATCCCTAAAGAATCACAGAGAGAGGGAATATCAAATTGTCCATATTATACAACATAACTCTCCCGGGGACTAAAGTTAGAAATGTATGTCCCTCATGGTAGATTGTTTGTAGCAGGGAATTTTGTACAAGACATTAGGAAGATGCGGAGAGCGATGGGCCATACAGAATACTTTGCCACAGTGCGGCTTTTCCAGCAGTGAGATTTTAACCTCTCTTGCATTATCTTTCTCCTTTCTCTTCTTATCTTACTTTGAATGAGTTCCAGCAACACTCAACTATTCACTGTTAGTTTCCTTGGTTACCAATGACTTTCAGTTTTTCATTTGTAGGTTTCTGGTGTTAAACAAAATCTCTCTCTGCTTTTGTGTCGCATTGATAAAGGTTAGAGCAAGCGATTGTGCTTTTGTCTCCAGAAAAGCATTACATTTTGTTTTTTCAATAAAATTACTACAGTAGCAGCCAAAGAATAGAAAAAGATTCATAGGGGTTTTCTTTACTGGAAAGCTTTTTATTTCCTTCATCACAGATTTCAGAATTTTGACATTTGATTTGAAGTTCTATATAATCAATCTGGTTTACAAAAATAATTTGAGTTTCTCTACCTAAATAAAACAAACAAGATTTCTGCTGCTGATGTTTCTATGTTTGAAGGTGAAAAGCCTGTGCTCTAGGGGCGTTTGTTTTTGCGTGACTGCTAAGTGTCGTTCTGGGCAGCTGTGAGCTGCAGTGAGCTTGACATGAGTGAATCCATCAGTCTGGTGAGGCCTGGAGTGGGACAGAAAGGAGCAAGCCAGGAACTGAAACACGTCTTGCTGGGAAATACATGTCTTCGGGGCTGGGGGTAGAGTGTGTGGTGTCTTCAAGCAGGTGACCCTGCTGATCTCCTGCCCACAGCCCCTGCTTCGTGGCTCCCTGAGTCCTTGGGACCTGCTCACCACGTCTCCCAGCAGAGATGACATGAAGGTGAGGGAGGGGGGACCGAGCGACACCTGGGGGCCTGCTTCCCTCCGTGCTTCTTGGTGACCCTGTAGGCACTGATCTGCCCCCCAGGGAAATCTCCAGCTGCGGCTGCAGGACGCCCTGGGTCACCCTCCTTGCAGCCCCAGCCTTCTCCGGGACTCTGAACACCGAAGGGCTGTGAACCTGTCTGGCTGAATATCTCTTGATTATAACACCTTTGCAATCAGCTTTAATTTTCCTTTTAAGAAACCATGCGGTTAAAATGACTATTATTAAAAAAACTGCTGGTGAGGATATGGAGAAAAGGAACTCTTACACACTGTTGGTGGGGAGGTCAATCAGTACAGCCGCTGTGGAAAACAATATGGAAGCTCCTCGAAACACTAAAAATAGAAGTGCCATATGATTCCTCTATTCAACTCTGTGGAAATGAGGGAAACAGAGTTGAATACATGAGAGATACCTGCATATCACTGTGTATCGTGTCTTTATTCACAGCAGCTAAGATATGGAATCAGCATAAATGCCTGTCAACAGGTCAATCAATGAAGAAGATATGGTAGGAGAAAATATAATAACATAATGGAGTATTATTCAATCATAAAAGAAGAATGAAATCTTCTCATTTGCTGCAAAAAAAAAAAAAATGAATGGAACCGGAAGTGAAATAAGCTAGACACTAAAGACAAGAATCTCATCTCCTTACTAAAAAAAAAAAAAAATCAACCTGAAAGTAGAGAGACTACTAGGGAATTAAAAGAGAGCTGGGTTGTGCCGGGCGTGGTGGCTCACACCTGTCATCCCAGCACTCGGGAGGCAGAGACAGGAGGATTGCTGAGTTCGAGGCCTGCCTGGGCTACATAGTGAGTTCAGAGCCAGCCTGAACTACAAAGCGAGACCCTGTCTCAAAAAAAAAAAAAAAAAAGAGAGAGCTGGGTTGGAGGGGTGAGAGGAGGTGAGGGGAGAAGTGTGCATGAAAATGATCAAAACTTGATGTATATGCTTATATAGAAAAGTAACAGTGAATCCCCTTAATTTGTGCAATTGATATGTATTAGTAAAAAAAGACACCACGCAGACATGCTAATTCCCATGTGAGCATCTTCACATTCCACTGCTATTTTAAAGAAGGCTCATGGTGTCTACTATTTCCCTTTGAAGGTCAAGTTACTTACATTTTCTGAACTTTTGGCTTACCACAAGTCAACCTCTAGGAAAAAACCTGGATATAGAGAAAGTCCTGACTTTTCATTCGCCTTTGTGGGAGTTCGGTACTGGAGATTGAGCCCAGGGCCTTGCACATGCTAGACAAAGGCTCTAATACTGAGCTACATTCCAAGCCCATTTCAAAATTTTGTTTCAAGTCATGGACTCTGTAAACTGCCCAGAATTGCATTGAACTTGGGATCCTCGTGCCTAAGCCTTCCATGTTGCTGCCATTACAGGCCTGTCCCACCATGCATGGCTCTCATTTACCTGGGTAAAGGAGTATTACTAGAAGCGTGATTGCTTCAGTTTCCTCACATATCTTTTTATTTGCAGTCATGCATAATCTATCAGAACATAATACATGCTAAGCAACCTTATATGGGTACTAATAACATTACCAACCTCTCCAAGTCGTTCTTAAGTACCAAAGATTGCTTCACCAAGATGTTTCCCAACTCTGTACACTTTACATCAAGGCAGTTTGTACAACTTGTCTTTGAAGAACTGAGCATAAACAAGTGAGGCCCAGGAGCGCTGCCTGTGAAGGCTTACTCTGGTACCCCTGCCATTGGCAGGATCAACTCTTCTAAGGCAGATCTAGCCCTTGGCCTGGAAAGGCCAAGTTCAAATTTTATTCTTCAGGCAACAAGTCATGTTTGAAATTCATTGTGAAATTAGAAGTAAAATCTTTTTTTTAAATCTGTATCCTGTCAGATAGACAGAGAATAGTTTTAATAGCTACCGTTTCTTTCATGTTCAGTAAGTCTACACACTCTCCAGATGGAATCCTCATGGCCACCATGAGAGGGAGATGGTATTCCCATTTCACTAGAAGAGGGAGGCTAATGTAGCTAATGCCCTTGCCAAATAAGCAAAGGCACCTGGATATGAATGCTGGTCTGATCCAAACCCCACAACCCTCCCAGTGCAGTTGGCTTGTGCTCTGCCCCTCCCTCTCCCTGTGCATCTCCCTCTACCTTTGTCCTACCATCTTCTTTCTCTGAAGCTTCCCTCCAACCTGCTACTAATCTCCCCTTTCCCAACTCAGCAGTCACAGTTTTAAACTCTCTCTTCCCAGTGCATTAAAAATTTCACAATCACATAACCTGAAATGTTCTAACAA
>PVIC010017348.1:0-32878 GCA_004025085.1 Thryonomys swinderianus | reverse complement strand
GGATACGGATCTCTGAAAAGACGTATACTCCTCTCAGTTTATCACTTCAGGAGTAGAAAAGGAGAGGCATAATTCAACATCAAGTCTGTCATCGTCATTGAGGTAGAAAAGGATAGACGAATCACCCAAGAATGAAACTATGTTCCACCTTTCAAAGTATTTGTAGAAGGCTGTTATTATCTTATATTGAGAAAGCTTCTATACTGCTCCCCTTATCATACAGGAAGATGAAGGCAAGGAAAGCCCATCATCTGACAAGTAGCTAAGGAAGGGCCATGCATAGGTTTCTAGTGAACTATCTGATCTCATCTGCACCCAATTCATGAAAGTCTTCACCTTGTGGGCAGCTGTGCCCTTCACAGCTTGCCTGATGGCCTCTGAAATCAGAAGGAACTCACCACACCTTACAATGGTGTTCCAAAGGTTCGCTGGGTGTGAAAGTGCTCTTAGAAAACAACTTGAGATGAGTTCATTTTGAACTGGTGAACAATACGTGAATCCTAACCCATTCAAATTCACTAGCTTAGAAAAATAAATCAACGGGCTACATAGTGAGCTCAGGCCCAGCCTGAATGACAAAGCAAGACACTGTCTCAAAAAAATAAATAAATCGAGTCTGCTTATCAGAAAACATCTTCTAAATTCACAGATATCCGAGCAAGCCATGACGGTTTGAATTCAATATATGTCAAAGGTCTATACGCACATGCTACTTTAAGGAAAGCATTTTCATGAGGGCTAAACGACCAGCCCCTGAAAGACCAACCGAGTTTGGACAATGCGCTCTGTGCTCTGTGACTGCTACATAGATGTCCAGGAAATGGCAAAACTGTCTGGAAAAAAACACTGAATCGCCTGGGCAATGCACCTCCACAGGGAATTTGGCCATTTATCAACTTTGTCCACTTTCTGGCCGCAGCAGTTTGAAGAATAAAGAGGACTGAATTGGTTGTGGTTTCTCTCAAAGCCCCGACACTCCCCAAGAAAGGCTGAGCTCATGGGAATCCAAAATTTAAATCAGATTAGGCCCAGATGTCACGAGAGCAAGCAATTCAAATGGGTACTGTTGAGAATTCCGCAGTTTTCTAAGGCAAACTCTTTTGGCCTCCAAAGTGGATTAGAATATTTGACACTGAGCTCTTCTTTTGATTATGTCCCAGGTCATTTAGTGCTTTGAAAGGCTGGAAACTCACAGATAATAATTTTTTTGGCTTTGAAATTAAGGCAAAAACATACAGATTTATTCCCAGATAGGGAATGGTACCACAGAAGTTTCTGTAAAGGAGTTACTCAGAAGCTAGTGTTTTTGAAAGAGTTTTGGGAAACAGACAGTCAGTAATGATGGGGAAAGTTAGTATGATATTAGGAAAGACTCCTAGAGTAGATGTGAGTTCAATAAAGTGGCACAGACCCAACACTAATTTAAGCCAAAGAAGTTACTGTATTTGTTAAAATAGGTTCAACGTTGAAGAAAGCAGCAAGCAGCTCACCAAGGGCTCCTGACCTCCTGATTCTGTCTGTACTTATCTCTCCTACCTGCTTGTCTGTGCTTTTCACTCCATAAGCGTTGTGCTTTTCTGCAGGAAGGAGACGTGGCCAACACCACCATCTGCACAAGCGCAGAGAAGGCTCTGCACATAGTATCTGCTCAGCAATACGGCCCCCTGACATTAGATAACTACTACTCTACTGTGATTAGCACTAAGAACCAGCCAAGCAAATGTGAAAACACACACACAAAAAAAACCTCCACTTTCTACCTACCTCAAACATTTTAAAGTATCTGATTAGTCAGGGAATTCCTAAACTGATTACCTGAAAAGATGATGTATCGTGAATGGGACCCAACTCTGGTGAAGAGGCGAGGGTCATAAGACAAGGACCGTCCCTACAGAAGTAATGTTGTCTTACAAACTTAGAAGTGTTGTTCATTAAATTTGAATTATGTGCATCAGAAAGACAGACAAGGAGAGAGGAAGATAAATCATGGGCAAGATGGATGGGTGGATGGATGGATGGATGGATGGATGGATGGATGGATGGATGGATGGGGTTTGAATATGACTATTGCATTGAATTCCAAAGTAACTCGGAAGTTAGTCACCAGGGATAATACTGGCAACTACTGAAGAAGAGAAAGCAAGATATGGTAAATGAGGGCAGGAGAAAGGTAAACCGAACCCAATATAACAATAAAAAGCATATAGGGCCAGAGGGTTAGCTCAGTGGTTCCAGTGCCTGCCTTGCAAGCACAAGGTCCTGAGTTCGATCCCTGGTAACCACATAGAATCCTGGGCGTGGAGACTCACACCCACCAACAACCAACACCACATACCAAAATCCCGGGCGTGTGGCTCACGCCTGTCATCCCAGCACTCGGGAGGCAGAGACAAGAGGATTGCTGAGTTCACGGTGGTTTGCCTGGGCTCCATAGTGAGCTCAGGGCCAGCCTGAACTACAAAGCAAGACCCTGTCTCAAAAAAAAAAAGCATATAATACAGATAAATATCAAAAAAGAATATGAAGTTATCTATATCTTCTAATGAGTACTGCCTTTAAAATGATGTTGTAGAGAACAGTAGAATATGCAATAAACAGCATGTCAGACTACATGACTGTTTTCCTTCAAAGTGACTTTGGTGCCGGGATATTTTTTTGTTGAATTGTGCTGGCTAAAAGCTATGGGAAAGTTGTACCAGGTGTGTGGGGTGAGCCGGCTCTGACTCGGATTTTCTGCTCTACCTTACAGCACCTTGGCGACATCCTGTGGGGCCACAAGACTGGTCACACTGTTATGTAGATAACTCAACTCTCCTCCAAGTCGGTTCTCATTCAGCTTGTCAGGTGTCACATTAGATCAGGGGGCCTGACTAACGTGCATATACTTCGCAAGCTTGCCAGGGTTTCTAGGGCAAAGCACATCCCTACTTTTGAAACACGTTTCTCTAATTTTAAGAGCTACATCTCGATTCCTTTAAAAAGTCAAGGTCATGTCCATAAAGTTAACAGTGTAGTCAGTTTACATAATAAAATCTGTATTAGGAAAAATATGTCATGGAGACATGCAGAAAGGACAAAATTTAAAAGTTCAACTAGAAAATCCACCACACTTTAATCACTAGAGTCACATAATAAGATGTTATTAGGAATGGAACAGAATTAGGAAAGCTAAGTAAATGTGCAGAATGTGGACAATTAAGAAAACATCAAATACAAAGGGCCAGTCCTTTTAAACAACAAATAACTGTTGAAGCATTTATTTCTTCAGCACCCAAGGGAAAAATAAATAGAAATGGAAGAAACAGAAAGGAACTTATTCCAATGCTTGGTAGTTTGAAGAACATCTGGGTTTAATTCAGCATTCCCAAGAAAAGAAAGGGCAGATTTGGAGTTAATCCAGCTTGGCTATTCGGATTGACTTAGCTTCATATGTTCATTTACTCATCAACAAACTTCTGCCAAGTGGCCACAGAACATCAAGAAGGTGCTGAGCTATCCCCCGGGAAACAAGCTTCCACGCCACTTCCTGGGCGCTGCCCTTTGGCTCTTCCCCTCCCTCTCATGTTGACAGACTAGAGGGGGGAAAGAGTGTTCCTTCCACACTATTCAACTGTTAGCAGACCTAGCGTAATCTAAATAAATACAACTAAAAGCCCACCGTTTGAGACATCAGTTAGAACCCGGTCCTATTTCTTTGTTTTTGTTCTGTTTTGTTTGGGTTTGTTTGTTTGTTTGTTTTGTGGTACCAGGGATTGAACTCAGGCCCTTGTGCTTCCAAGGTAGGTGCAGTACCACTTGAGCTAAATCCCTGGCCCTTGGGTTTGGTTTTTGAGACAGGGTCTCACTTTGTAGTTCACGCTGGCCCTGAGCTCATGTAGCCCAGACAAGCCTCGAACTCAGCAATCCTCCTGCCTCTGCCTCTCAAGTACTGGAGTTACAGGCGTGAACTACCATGCCTGGCATCGTGGTGTGTGGTACTGATTGCTGGTGTGTGAGTCACCACGCCCAGTATTGCTGCATGTGGTTTCCGGGGATTGAACCAGGGACGTTGTGCTTGCCAGGCAGACACTGGAACCACTGAGCTAAATCTCTGAACTGCCAGTCCTATTTCTTAGTCAATCAAAGAATAAGTTTCATTCAGGAGAAGATGCATGAGGTTTTAAGAGGGACTTAGGGAGTCTAGGGCTTGCCATGGAAATGCTTCCTCTTTACAGTTCAATTAAGTAGAAAAGATAAAGAGAGAAATGATTTCCTAGTAAAAGGAATATTTAAGAGAAGAAATACAAAATTCATACATGCTTCCTGCATACCCTAGCTAGTACAGTATCAATGCCATTCATTAAAACCACTGTTAGCCCCTCTTATCTACTCTTCTCCAGTATTTACATGACACCTCCCAGGACATAGGAGACAAGCCAGGTTTCTCTTTTCTATAAATGGCAGTAAGACATGTATATATCTGACAACTGCCAATTCCTCACCATTATGAGAGGGTAGTCTTAATAGGCTTACTGAGCTTTCAAAAGGAAGTTGGTTTCACTCTGGCAAATTCAAGGTGTAAGGAGAACTCACCCAGGTTCCAGATCTGCCCACTGTTGTGTCTGTGATGTTAATCTCCATTCCCATGATCACAGCACTATGAATGAAGCATGGAATACAGTAAGGAGAGAAGACCCTCATCTATATAAAGCCTTGGGCAACAGTCAGGGATGCTTCAAATAGGAAAAAAAAAAATCTGTGGTCTATCTATGCCAAGGTAGGCAAAAAGTAAAAGGGAAAATATTGTCCAATTTCTTGCAAAAGTACACATAAGTTATGCAATGAGGAGTTGACAACCTGTATTATAATAGGCTACAAATAAAATCCTACTATCTTCAGAAAGAATACAGAATGAAATCCAATATTTGAAACAGCAGTTACAGTTGACCTTACAGGGATTAATTTAAAATGCCACGGAAAGGTCTGATTACTTACGTGGGGATGTCCTGATGTCTACCTCACTATGAAGTCAAAGTGACTCAGCTATTTCTCACAGGAAGCCATTTCTCTTGTGGCAAGAGAAATTCCAGACTCTGCTCTGAAAAGATATATGGTTGGAAAGACAATTGAGTTTTATCTATTATAGTCTTTGACTTAATGTTCCAATTATCTCTACAACATTCTAGAAAAATACTCCAAAAACTTGGGAGAAGAAAATTATTCCACAGTTCTAATGTTGACCATGGAGTTGCTATTTATTTATTTATTCAGTTATTTATTTATTTATATAAATATATATATGATATATATATATTATATATATATATAATGATATATATCCCCTTGCTGTTTGTTCATCACTGATTGTAGTTGCTATTTTCCCGAGGTGGCCTCCAAACAATTCTGCTGATTCTTGTACAAGTGAGCTATTGCTCTCATCAAAAAATAGAATTTATGTGCCCGGCATGGTGGCTCAGGCCTGTAATCCCAGCACTAGGGAGGCAGAGACAGGAGGATTGCTGAGTTCGAGGCTTGCCTGGGCACCGTAGTGAGCTGAGGGCCAGCCTGAACTACAAAGCGAGACCCTGTCTCAAAAAAAAAAAAAAATAGAATTTACTCTTCCAAGAGGGCTCCTGTCTCCCTACCCTAACCCTGGCTAAGGCCACTCATCCTTCAAAACTGAAGCTGAGAAGTATTTCCTCAGAAGATGCCTTCTTTGGAAATACTCCCACTCAAACCAGGTTTCAATGTTGTAATTTCTCATCAAATATTGTATTTCCAGTTCATATGAGTTCATAGTGTTTATCAAAAACTGTAAGTATCATTTTATTCTAGAATTATTTTCTAAAGTCTATCTTTCCCAACAATGAATTAATCTTTATATTTGTAGTTCTCACTTTCATGGTAGGGATAAGACTATGCTCCTAATGGTCCTAACTCTTAGTGTTCACACACAGGGTAATTCTCTTTCTTTGAGCATAGACTAGATCTAGGGAGTCATTTCTGGGAAGAAAGCAAGAAAGAAAAAAGAGAGAGAAAGAAAGAGAGAGCAGGCAGGCAAGGAAGGAAGGAATGGAAAAGCCTTGTGTCCTGCTCACCAGCTCTGCTGACTTCTTCAGTTGCAAAGAGGAAGCTGCCATGTTGAAGAGACTCACATGGCTAGTAACTAAGACCCCACCCCTGACCAACAGCCTCCAGCTGAGCACATCCTGCCCACAACCATGTAGAAGTTTAGAAAAATCCTCCCCAGATGAGCCTTGAGGTTTCTGCAGCCTGTGAAGTAGTTGACCCGTCGAAGCCATGTTCAGATTTCTGGTCTGCAGAAGCTGTAAGATAACAAACAGATGTTACTGCAAACTACCAAGTTTTAGGGTAATTTGGCACATAGCTACATAACCACGATGCTTCCTGTACCAAAAATTACACATTTTAGTTCTGTGGTGTTTGAAATATTCTAAACCCTCCATATGTATTTGCTCACTTGGTCATCACAACTACCTTTGCAAGTACGTACTACAATCTTCCTAATTTTCACATGAGGAAAACTAAACAATAAGTTTCACCGACTGAAAAGTTCGCTCAGCTAGTAAAGGTTAGAGTTAGTGTTTGGATTTGATAGTATAAATATTTATTAAATGAATGATTGTCTCTGGTACTCCAAAAAGCAAGAAAATACTTTGGGGAAAACTAAAACATTGTGAAATTAATCAGTGTACATGTGATGGACTGACTGAATGTTAGTATCTTTGACCCTGTGGGTGGCATGATGTATCTGCTCCCTTAATCCAGTAGATACTGCAGATATTGTCCATGTAGCCACTTCATGCTTTGTGACTCAGATACAGGAATCTCATTCTTTCACTGACAAAATCTACCAGCTTCGGGTATAAATCAGTCTTCGGTTCACCTTCAAGTAGCTAACAGCCATTTTCTAGGGTACCTTCTGGTTCCCCCTTACGTGGTGTGGTATGGACGGCAACTCCTTCCAGCTCCACATCTGTAAACTTGGTCCTGTGATGATTCATGATAAATGGTTTCTTCGCTGAGTTAGATGTGGTTTCCAAACAAAATGTTCCCAGAATATGGTTTGACTCCAAAGATTGTAACCAGCCCGACGTGTATCCTTACTAGAAGCAAAAATGAACCCCCAACAGTGATCGCTCAAAAGTTTGGTTCAAATAAAAGCAAAATGAGTGTAACTAAATTCTTCAACATTAATCTTATTTTACCTCCCAGGATTCTGTGGGCGTGTGGGTAATAATATAATAACAAATATGCAGATATGAGCCTAACAGGAATGTTACATGACCATGAGTCATTATACCCATCACTTCAAAGCTTTTTTGATTGCTGGCAGGAAGTGGTATGTGTCTCTAGAGCATAAAATTGGACTCAAAGTAGGTAGAACCTATTAAAAACATGATATAATATAAACACTATCGTCCTCAAGTATTTATAAGGTCATTCCCACCCTACATTAGAGGTCAATCTACCTCTGAGAGCCGGCGCATGGATTTCTGCAACACACTTTGGGGTTTGGCACGTAGGCAATTCGATTCGTTTCTGCAGTGTGTGGAACAGGCAGCATAAAGTCATCAAAAGTGCACTTGGCTTGAAATTCATCTATGAGACTTTCATCCGAGCCAATTCTCTGGGCTCTCGTGTGCTCAAAATTGGAAATATTCTTAGACCTACTTTTCTTTGGGGGTTAGCCTCCTTTTATAGTTTGGTGAAATTCCAAATGATGAAAGAAGCCAGTTCCTTTCCCGTATCTCTCAGAGGTGGTGTCACTCTCAGAGAAAATGGTACCACCACCTCGATGCTCACCTCCGCTTTCCAAGGACTTCTTTAATATCCACATATTCATTCTCCTTACGTCTTCGAACATCTTGAAAAAAATATAAGCCAGCTCCTCCTCTCCAAAATTCTTAGGGCCACAGCTTTAGTAAGAGAGAGAATATAGGGGAGGGATAATCATCCCTTAATCATAAACAGCCTAGTCTGGCAATGCCTCCACCACTCCTAAAAGAATGTATTTACCCTTACAATGAGGATGATTCAAATTAAGAAAGAATCATACAAAAGATGTTAACATTTATTTTACATCAACTTTACTCACAAAACCCTGTAACCCCATTTTCAGACAAGAGTTCTGTTCACAAAGCAGAGGTTTTTACTCTGCTCATCAGTAGGATGATTGAGCCATGGTTGCCTAAAGCAGCTCTCAACCTTGATTCTAAAGCAGAGACTCTCTCCTTAGTCTCCAGACAGCTGGTCCAGGTCAGGGCTGACAGGCTACTGTATAAATTAAATCCCCAAGTTCCTTTTTCCACATGTCTTTCTACCTTGAGCATCCAGTACCTTCCCACGCTCCATTAAGCCTGCCTTCAAAAAGAGACAAGTTATCAGTCAGGAAATATGAATGTGAGTCAATGCTTTGCCTTTTCTGAAAGCTATTTGCATTTAAAATACCTTTCTCTATTTTTCAACCTAACAATTTCTCAGAAACTTGCCATAAAAGGAACTTTAAACATCTGAGCAAATGTGGAGGCAAGAATGGGCCAGAATCGTGTAGGCAGAGCAGAAGATTTTTCTTAATGCCTCAGAAATCACACCACATGCAGAGCTGCCAACTGCACAAATGGTTCCTTGTCTGTTTTGCTGCGACATGAATAAAAAGTGTACCCAAGCCCACTCAGTTTGTTTCGTTCTTATCTTGAGACTCTATAGTATACCCAGAAGCAATAGGGATCCATGACGGCTGACACGCTTTGGGGTAATCATTGTGTCCCTGAGAAGACACAGCATGTGTAGGAAGATGCAAAGCAATTAAGGGCCACAACGAAAGAGCACTCAAGATGTGGGGTGCCAAAATAATTAATTGAAATAATATGTGTTAGAGGAGACTCTGCTTGGAAAAATTCTTTAAAATTATTAGGCCATGGAATCTGAAAAGATTTCCAGAGAGAGGAGTGACGGGGTATATGCCATGTAATACTTAAAGGGTAAAGTAAGATCCTTAAATGTACAAGAACTAAAAGCAATAATGCAGTGCGAACAAAACCTCACCAGTTGAAACACAAAACATTTATATTCTTAAACCCCTCCTCTCTACCTTTTCAATCATTAGACATCTAATGTATGCTGGACACAGCTCTAAACATGAGGAACAGTGGTAAATTCAGGCCCTATTTCCACAGGACCTACATTCTAACGGAGGAGACCCACAACCTAGACAAATAGAAAAATAATCGCAGTCTAATCCAGACTAAAAGTTGGGTATCCATTTGGGATCCGGGGTGATAATTTTAAAGAATGAAAGGACAATTGCTTGATTTTCTCTGAAGATGCCCACTTGTTAGATGTAGGCTCCAAGCAGATAGAGCTGAGTTTAATTATATTTGCACGATTGGGGATAAATATAACTGGGGACAAGATAACACAGCGTGTTTTCAAGAGACTGATGCCTGATGGAAAAATACAGACTTGTGTGTCTTTCCTTCCTTGTGAACTTAGGTTTATGTTCCCTGACGAGAGTTCCTTGAGAGGCCAAAAGTGTGAAGATCGTTAGGTGCTAAGATCATAATTTAGACAAAGGGATAGTCACTCATGATATTTTAAATAAGAAAATGATAAAGCTTTTTAATCAATCATGGTGAAGAAAAAAGAGAAACTGGAAAAATATCACATTCCTCTCTTCTCTCAAATAATTAATATTCATGAGGGTATATACGTACCTAGCATGTGTTTTCTTTTTTTGTGCTACCTGAAGTGGCTGTCATTTATCATTTGGTTTCTCAGCTTTTGTGAAGATATTTTATGTATGGCTAGTTATTTGAGTTGATGTTCCTAGGAGAAGACAAACTATGAAAAGTCCTAACCTACCATCTTTTTGTTTTTGTTTGTTTTTTTAGACAAGGTCTCACTTTGTAGTTCAGGCTGGCCCTGAGCTCACTATGTAGCCCAGGCAAGCCTCGAACTCAGCAATCCTCCTGTCTCTGCCTCCTGAGTGCTGGGATGACAGGCGTGAGCCACCACGCCTGGTTAACCTACCATTTTGTTGATGTTACTTAGTTTTATCTTATGACATATGAACACATCTTGAGAAAGACAGTGCTAACAGTGGCATTACCTGACATGAAATTAGAATCAGTAACAGAGGAAAATTGGAACTGTCCACAAATACATAGAAATGAAACAATATACTTCTAAACAATCAGTGAAACAAAGAAATTATGAGAGAAATCAAGAAGTATATTGAGATTTTAAAATGAAACCAAAATACACCAAAATTTATGGAATGCAACAAAAGCAGTTCTAGGAGAAAAGTTTGCAGTAATAAATTCCTGAATTAAGGAAAAAGAAAAGCCTTGAACCATCTAAATTTATACTTTAAGAAATGAAAAAAAGATAAGATATTAAGGCCAAAGCTAGTACAAGGATGGGAATAATAAAGGTCACAACAGAAATAAATGAAATAGAGATTAGAAAAACAATTAAAAGGTCAATGAAAGTAAGAGCTTGTTATGAAATGAAATAACAAACCTTTAGAGTAAGGAATGAAAATTCAAATAAATAACAGTAGAAACATTAGACAACACATTGCAAGTTGTAGCCCAGCAATATAAGGGATTATCAGAGAGTACTATGAATAATCATGTGCCAAGCAATTAGAAAATATAAAAAAGAGGGGCCGGAGATTTAGCTCAGTGGTTCCAGCGCCTGCCTCGCAAGCGCAAGGTCCTGAGTTTGATCCCGGTAACCACATACAATGCTGGGCGTGGAGACTCACGCCCACCAGCAATCAATACCACATACCACAGTGCCGGGCGTGGTGGCTCACGCCTGTAATCCCAGCACTCGGGAGGCAGAGACAGGAGGATTGCTGAGTTCGAGGTTTGCCTGAGTTACATAATGAGCTCAGGGCCAGCCTGAAATTACAAAGTGAGACCCTGTTTCAAAAAAAAAAAAAAGAAAGAAAGAAAATATAAAAGAAATAAATAAGTTCATAGAAGCAGAAAATCTATGAAGCCCAAATTATGAACAAAAGATAATGTGAATAGACCAATACAAGTGAGAAAAACTGAAATAACAACAAAAAACCTTCTAACAAAGAAAAGCTCAGAATCAAACGACCTTACTAGTAAATTCCACAAAACACTTTAAAAATTAATACCAATCTTTCTTAAGTTCTTCAGAAAAATAGTAAAGAGCGAACAATGTTTCCAAGGCCTCATATCAAAGCCACGCATAGGTACTACAAGAAAATCACAGCCCGTTATCCTGATGACATAGATGTAAAAACCCTTAACAAAATACTCAAAAACTGAACTCAGTAACACACCAAAAAGATGGTCCTCCACCATCAGACAGGATCCCCCCTGGTCCCTGGGCCGTGGGGATGGTTCAAAGTATGCAAATCAATAAACAGGATATACTGTGTGAACAGAATGAGGAATAAAAATGTATAAGATCTCAATATATGCAGAAAAAAGCACTTGACAAAATTCCACATTCGCTTTTTGTGTGGGTGGTACTGCAGCTCCATCCCCAGGCTTCTCATTACTTTGAGACAGGGTTTCATTATGCCACTAAATTGCCCAGGCTGGGCTTGAACTCTCAGCCCTCCTGCCTCAGCTCGCCAGAGTGCTGGGATTACAGGCACACACCACTATTCCCAGCTCCGGAAAGTCAATATCCTTTCATGATAAATTTTAATTTGATTTTTAAGTCATAATAAATCATTAGCAACCATCGCTTGCTAACATAAGTAACTTATTCTACAAAAAAAATAAATATACCTTCTAAAAACAGTATGATAGTTTGTATTACTTGATATTTCTGCAAATCTCTTTACTAAAAATTCGGTTCATGCAGTGGCATATCCCTGTAATCCCAGCACTCTGGGAATGTAAGGCAAAAAGATCACAAGGTTAAACCCAGGCTTGGCAACTTAAATATTTTTAGCAAAGGGGGGGGGGGAGAAAGAGAAAGAAAGAAAGAAAGAAAGAAAGAAAGAAAGAAAGAAAGAAAGAAAGAAAGAAAGAAAGAAAGAAAGAAGAAAGAAAGAAAGAAAGAAAGAAAGAAAGAAAGAAAGAAGAAAGAAAGAAAGAAAGAAAGAAAGAAAGAAAGAAAAAGAAAGAAAGAAAGAAAGAAAGAAAGAAAGAAAGAAAGAAAGAAAGAAAGAAAGAAAGAAAGAAAGAGAAACAGAGTGGAGGATAGCAAAAGAGAGAAAGAGAAAGAAAGGAAAAGTAGGCAAACAGGCAGCCCAGGGACATAGTTCAGTAAAAAGATCCTAGGTTCAATCTCCAGTACCAACCAAAAAAAAAAAAATTGACTTAGAAGATACATGTACTATAACCATCATTATTATTGAATACTTAGGTACAATGCAGTAAGTTTCTTTACTTAAAGAATGTGCAGAATGAAGTTTCATCAAATAGAGCTGAGAAAAGACAGAACACTTCCTCTTAGATAATAGTGAGTAATAATGTTGTTTGACACTACACCAAAACTGAGGTGCTAATTTATTAAAGATTAGTCACCATGCAAAACCTAAATAATAAACTCAATAAACCTTTCTTGTCCTATTAAATTAAAATCCACTGGAATGGTAATAATTGTGCACATAAATATATTTGCCAAAATTTATCAAACAAAATTTATTTTAAACTTCCAATAAATCTTTTATCCATGAATGATTTCATAACATCACACACGGGCATTTTTGAAACAATACTGGCTTGCTGAATCAGGCAGAACTTCCAAATCTTGAGACACTTCATTATACAATATCAGAAAATCACATTTATTAAGAGCACCACTGGGGCCGGAGGGTTAGCTCAGTGGTTCCGGCGCCTGCCTCGCAAGCACAAGGTCCTGAGTTCGATCCCCAGTAACCACATATAATGCTGGGCGTGGATAGACTCACATGAACCAACAATCAACACCACATACCAAATGCCGGGCGTGGTCGCTCACGCCTGTAATCCCAGCACACGGGAGGCAGAGACAGGAGGGTTGCTGAGTTCGCGGCAGCTTGCCTGGGCACCATAGTGAGCTTAGGGCCAGCCTGAACTACAAAGCGAGACCCTGTCTCAAAAAAAAAAAAAAAGAGCACCACTGAACTCACCAAAGCATTCATAAACAGTGGGGATGGTCCACTGTCTATGCTAAGAATTATGTGTTCTTCAAAATTCAAACTATCACTGGAAAATGCAAATTTACCCCTGTTACCAAATATCATCAGCTTTCCTCCACCAAGTGATAATCATTTTCAAGGAAATGCGTACAAAATGAATGAACATAGTTGTTGATCTTTCTTTCAAGCAAAAATGGTGTTGTCCGAGATAAACAATCAGATAACTCATAACCACCCAGGTGCACTTCCTGGCGACAGCATATTTCCACACACATCAGAAATATTCATATATTTTCCACGTTTCAGTACTCGGAATATTTTTAAAGTAGATTCAGCAGCAGTAATCAGATAAAATGGGTGATTTATAGTATTTCAAGGGCGTTCATCATTGCAACTGGTGTTTTGTTTTGCTTTGTTCTGTTTTGTTTTGCTTTGTTCTGCTTTGTTTTGTTTTTCATCGCGGGTGCGCAGCCGTGATGGACAAACCACTGTTGCTGCCGTCATTCACACGAAGGCACCGGCGGTTTTACCTGCCTCTGATTCTGCATCATTATGCAATTGCAAAACAGTGCAGAAAGCACGTAGCGTTCTGGTGCCGCCGTCAAAGTAGTCCGCTCCCCAAACTCCCTGAGAGGGCCTGGGACTCTCCCGGCTGTGTCCTCGCCAGTGCGGTCAGGGTGCCCAGGGAAGGGGACAAGAAAAGGTGCTAACTAAGGGGCCAAAATTTAAGTTCAAATTCCGTCAGGAAGCACGTGGCCACAAGGCTTTCTCGCCCAAGGTAGAGGAGGAAAGGCGATCTCCAAGGAGGGAGGCGACTGTCCGACTGCCAGAGGTGGAAAGCAGAAGAGGTCGGGGGTGCAGGAGCAGTCTGCCACGCTCGCCCCGACAGCTGGCAGACCGGGCCAAGCAGCGCTGACAAGCTGCAGGGCGCGCGGACGTGGGAGGGGTGTGACAGGAGCCGGAGAGCCTCGCCACGCAGGCTGCAGGCCTAGGAGAGGGGGAGAGAACCGGGAAGGAAGTCCTCGGGAGGATCCGCAGAAGACGGGGCTGGGACGATGGAAGGGCGGAGCCCCCGAGGCAGAAGAAGAGAGCGAGGCCCGCGCGCACCAAGAAGACCCCTGAGGTGGCCGCGGTAGCCTCGGTGGGGAGCGGCCAGAGTGCCGCTGCCCTGACTCTTCCTGTGGGCTCCCTGTGCCCCCCGGGGGAGGGCAAAGGTAAATCTAGCTTATTTTGTTATGTTTTTGCATCTCTGCGTGGCCAAAAAACATTCCTGTTTAAGGCCTGGATCCAACTATTTTATTTATATTTCTTCTCGATGAGGTACGAGAATAGGAGAGCCCATTCTGCAGAAAACACGTTGCTTTGTAGAAAACTGATGCAAATTTAGTTGGCAAAGGGAAAGAAAACAGAGGTGAAGATAGCTCTGGTCGCAGACAACACAATTCTAATCCCTACAGGTACCGTGGAAACTAAGGCTACGCTCACCTTGAAAATCTACATAAATGGGAAATACGGAACCGAAAGGTTTTAGCTGCTGTGTTTTATCCGATGCGAGGGAAGGCACACAGAAACTAAAGAGAAGGGCCGGGAGACAGAACTCGGTCCCCTGCGAGATCATGGGTCTTTGGCTTCATCCCATCAGCAGCCAACAGAAGACCTGCAGCTGCCTGGTAAGAGGCGTTTATGACAAAATAATTGTCAGTGGTCATGTCATTCATAGCCTCCCCCATACTGGTACTCTCTGGCCACAAGAGACAGCAATTCATAATCCATAATCTGACATATTATCTCAGATAAAAGGACGTACAGACGGTGAAATAACAAAATTGAGTGACATGACAAGAAATGAGGTGTATATGCCCATCTCAAGGGTTAATGCATTTCCTGCAACTGGACAGAATTTGAGTTCAAGTCTTTCAGGAAGTTGGGCAAAAAAACCCAAACATGATTGTTTATATAAGCCTTCACTGTCAGAAAGGAGGAAGCAGGTTTTTGTTAGCACCAAATTTTCAAACAAATTTCTTACATGAATCTTTTAAAGGAAATCATTGTATTACAAAATGGATGTTCTTCTCGATCCCAGTTCTGTAGTCAATACAAATCAAAGCTCTTTTAAGCTTAAATCTACGGCTTCAGTTACTAACCTCTGAGCAGAGTTTTCAGAACGCACAAGGGTATAACACGTTCCATACAGAATGAACTAGTTGTGGCTTTGGAGTTTCTCCGGTTGACCTGGCAATATGTGACGATCGTGGGTCTCAATGCTACCTCAATGTCTGATCGAAAAACGGTGCCTCCGAATAAATCTAACAGTCCAACCCATCATCAAGGCTCTGAACCACACAAGCAGCTTCTGGGACAACTTGATTTTATGTTCTCTTGTCTTCATGTGAAGTCCTATAATCATTCACTCTGAAATCTGAAGTGTGCTATTTAACTTCTTGGTTTTGCAATATCCTCATTTTTTAAGATAATAAGGTAGCTACTACTTTTAAAGAACCTTCTCACGGCCTTTAGATTCTGTGAGAGAAAGGAGGGTATTTTTTTCCACACTATTACATTGTCTACATCTAACACAGATCTGTCACGGAAGAGACCAAATATTGTCATAATAACCCTGAAAGCAAGCATTATTCCTCTTTTATGGCTGA
This sequence comes from Thryonomys swinderianus, assembly GCA_004025085.1. Taxonomy (NCBI): domain Eukaryota; kingdom Metazoa; phylum Chordata; class Mammalia; order Rodentia; family Thryonomyidae; genus Thryonomys; species Thryonomys swinderianus. Next base: position 17,107 of record PVIC010017348.1, on the reverse strand, counting down.
AGAAACTGAAGCTTAGAAAGTTCAAATGACTTCCAGAAGGTCACATAGCTGGTAAACAGAGTGATTAAGATTTAGTCCTGTGCTCACTTCAGCAGCACATATACTAAAATTGGAACAATACAGAGAAAGTTAGCATGGCCCCTGCACAAGGATGACACAGAAAGATTTAGTCCTGATCTCTCTGGCCGCACAACGGTTGATGCCCTGTGCTAGCCACACAAGGTCGCAGCAGTAGTCATAGGGTGATGCATGTTCCGAGACTCTTCCCAGCTCTGAAATGTGATGCCCCTGCAGTGGACGGGCCTTCGGTACGCTTGCTTCATGAGAATCCGTGATGACTAACCTCGTCAACTCAACTGGATCAAGAAACACCTGGCAGGTTAGTAGCGCATACGTCTGGGTGTGTCTCTGGGAGTGTTTCCAGATGTGACTGTCATGTAGAGCAGCCAGTTTGGTTAGGAAGGGGGGACTCCTAATTAATTGTGGGTGGCAGCCCAAACGGAAGGAAAAGAGGAAGAAGCATAAAGTTGGCCTGGGCTAGCAAGCCCAAATCTGCTTGAGCGATTTCATCCTCTGCTGTTGGCGTCACCTGTGGACGCCAGACTCCAGTTTCTCCAGCACGTCAGTGCAGGGTCACACCGAGGGCCCTCTGTGAGGATTCCAGGACCTCAGTCTCAGCCTCACTCTTGCTTTCAGGCTTCCGGCTTCTTGGACTGACCAGCTCCTGGGTGCTCTGGCTCTCCCGCATGCAGACTCTCTGGTCTCTGACCCTAAAGCCAGTCTAATGAATCCCTTTGCATAATCACAACTATGTGCAGATACATAGTCTACCGATTCTGTTTCTCTAGAGAATCCTGAGTGATTCACACTCCTCGTTGGTGTTTCCCGTATCTGGTTAGGGACAGAGCTCAGCAACTTTGAGCTTCGGCCAAGGCAGAAGTTCTCTCAGGCAACATGATAATCAAAATATGTCACAAGTAAGGGCTTTCTTTATTCAGAGTGACATTATCCACTATCTCTTGCCACTTTAGAGAATCCACATGCCTCTTCCTCATCCGGCCCTCAAAAGCCTAGAAAAAGCAGCATCTCTGTGAAACCAACCACTCCCACTTTGAAGGTCCACACAGTAAGTAGCTGTGGACAAAGTGGAAATTAGATGGGTGCGAACAGCACTTGAGCTACTCCGTGGTCATCTCCTCTTCCGTTCAAACTCGAGTGGGATGTTCTGCTTAGCTTTAACAACCTCTTGCTTCGTGCGTGCTCTTAATCTTGTAATTCCTTTAATTCACATGTTATTTGTAGTGAATAAAATCCCTTGAGACTTCTTAAAAATAATTTTTGCTTTAGTTGATAAAAAAAAATCTCCCGGAGTGTTCATAGGAATAGGAAACATCTTTCACTTAATTTTTATGGAGCAGAAGTTGGAAACTGCGCTATCATCAGCTGCAGGCAATTCGTCATTTCGCGCTCACTGTTCCCTGTGCCGCCTACCTACAGGCTAGGCTCAAGGAAATCAGCAGCTCAGGAAGTCAGAGACTAAAACCAACATCAATTCCTGTTTCTCCTGAGACCCCCTTAGGTGGGGTGCTGTGTTTGTTGTCTTTGCTAGATTTCCAAACCAGGGAAAAACAGATAGTTTCAGTTCAAATCTCTGCTGTCTTGCTCCTGTCCTTCTCGTCTTTGTTTATATCGCCTCTCTTCTTTACCTAAGTTTCTATTTATTTCCACCTCCAAACCCAAGTTACGCTCATAAACAGCAAAAATGTGTCCTTCCAAATCCACAGCATGGTGACTATAATGGACAACAACCTACTGGACACAAGAAGGTTGCTGAAAGGGTAGATTTGAACTGTTCTCAACACACACACACACACACAATGCAAGTGTGTCACTTATGTCAAGTGACAAATAGTTCAACTAGCTATCCGCAGTGTATCTGTAAATAAAATATTTCATTGTATATACTTGAAAACATACAACTTTATTTCCAGTTATATCATAATAAGTGAAAGAAAAAGCAACCAGCATGCCCTTAAAATTAAGCTCAACATGATCATCCGGTTCCTGTGTTACTGACATGAACGGGGAAGATCCCGGGCTCCGCTCTCAGCAAAGCTCAGTAGTAGCACTGAAGATACGAAAATGGGTGGAGATGCAGAAGCACAAGGAGCCTTAATCCTGCCATGAGCCTTCACCTTTTCCTGCTATCCACTTTCCATTTGGACCGAGAGGCAGGGGGAGGCTGCTGTGACTATTGCTGTTCTCCCCAAGCATACAGCACAGGACCCTCCACTGCACATCTGGGAAACAAGAAAAGATAGAGAAGAAAAGTAGAGAAAAGAAAACAGGAGACAAGTCAAAGGTGGTAGAAAAGAAGACAGAGAGAAGTGTGCACTAAGGTAGAAACATCAGGCACCAAGACTTGCCTACTAATAGCAAAGCAGTAATAATAACAATAATAGAGACTGAAAATGCACGACATATTAGTACTTTGTTAAATATGCTACCCATACTCTTTTTTTAGCTTTTCTTGGCTGGGGACTGAACCCAGGGCCACACAGGGGCTAAGCACATATTCTACCACTGAACACAGCCCAGCCTCAGAAAATTCACAATTTGTGAGATTGAGCCTTGCCCACTTGAAGGTAACACCCCATAAAGAAAGTAAGCTAAGTAGGTAAGATATGCAGTATCTTAGAAAATAAATGCTAAGGACAAAAATGAAGCCAGGAAGAGAGAAGGCGGCCTGGAGAAGGCCTTGTTGGGGAAGCGACACTGGCGAATGACGGCAGCTTTGTTCCCTCTGGGGCATTTCTACATTTTGAAATCCTCCAAATACTTAGTGTTTGAGCCAGCAATGTAGTTTTTGCCCTTTTATTACCTTTATCTCACATTTCCCTGTGTCTGAAGCAGAAGGACTAGTGAGGTACAAGTTTTCTGCATTGTCTTGACCAGAGTGGTCGTTTCTCTGAAAAGACTAAAGTCTTATCCAAGAAGAGTAAACCTAGCTTCAGTTTGGAAATTTTGTTCTGAAGAAGAAAGCCCAGAGGTTATTTTTTGATACTTCCTTTCACTGCTGTTATATAATTCCATATCAGCAACTTCAGAACATAACAGAAAAAGTAGAAGACCTTCAAGAAAAATTTAACCAGATTTTTTGGGGGGTTGGTACCGGATATCAAACTCAGGACACTCTACACCTGTCGAGCAGGCATGGCACCACTAAGCTACATCGTGGTCCCTTAACTAAATTTTATTACATTATTAAGAATCTTTTGAATTATTTCACTTGTATCTGGAATCCAGTTCAAACATTAAGAAATCCTTGCATAAAACTGAGGGCTGGGTCACATTTTTACAATTTGTCACCTCTTGCATAAACCCAGAGATGTCACAGCAAATACCATGATCACGTTAGCAGTTTGTTCCTAGGAAACCCACAAAGACAGGTTGGAGAAGGGCTAAAGCCCTAGGCTCAGGTGTGGGTTGACTTCATTACTGACTCTGGAAACTGAAAACAGCAAGCCCAACATAGAGGAATAAGAGCTGGAAACTCTGGGAAAACATGGTATGCCCAGATTCAGCCCCAAAAAAGCAAAAACTGAAAATCATGTGTTTGGCACACATCTTGATAAAAATCACTGAAATGAAATCTCATCTGCTTGGACAGTTGGAATAGTATGTTAAAGAACCGGCATAACAATATCTTGAAAACTCAGCAACAAAAGGCTGCCAGCGAAATCCTTCCATTACCTCCCCTTGCTACTTGTGGACAGTATCTGATATGAGAGTTCATGACTCTTCAGTGAAAGACAGGACAGTTGGAATAGGGCCCTGGAGAGGCCGGCTCAGGAGACCTCGCTGTTTGCTGCACTTCCCAACTCAGAGCCAAGTAGTTTGAAATAAGTCACTGATGAAGCATTTACCCTGTGGAAATCAGAAAATCATACCAATTGAGACCAGGGCATTGTTTTCTTTTTCTATTACTTTCACTGCCAGCCAGTGGCTAAGCGCTGACCAGCACACACCTCTGTGTTAAAGATTCAGAAGCAGTGAGATAAGTAGGCGAGTGATACCCATGCGCTAAGGAACTGAATGACAAAACAAATTTGTTTAAGACAGGAGCATTCCATTCAGTCTAGGAGATTTCCAAGAGTGATTAAACCGAGATTATATCGAATTCATTGAAGAGAATGGAAAGCAACTGAGCTGGCTGCTCCAAACAAGGCACTTATTTTCAAGAGTTCTTGGGAGGCCAAAATGAATTACTGACTTACTTTATTTCAGAAAGTCAAAGTTAATTTTTTGACTTTAATTTTTTAAATATCCTTTGATCCCTACAGATGAGAGAAGTGAAGAAAAATAGACAAATGTGAAATCAGCTTTATCTCCTAGTTTATATCACAGTTCATATCACCATCTAAATCACCAACAAAACCCTCAGACATTTCCTAATTACTTATGATCTCTGTGTCATTAACTCTAAAGAGCTTAAAGTAAATAGGGTGGAGGGACAAGACAAAGAACCACAAGAAAACAAGTGTCTGTCACCAAGACCCCCTGCTCTTAGGTTAGAATTCTGCAAACAGCCTGAAGTCAAGCTGAATATTAAGTTTAGCATCACTCACTGAGGAGATAGCAAAGTTTCTAGTAAACAGCTTTAAGCAGGAATGGACAATTGGCGCATTTAAACTTCTTTATGCGGAATCCAAAAATCATTGTCTTTTCAACCGCCCCCCCAAAGTTCTTCAATAAAACTCTTCTTGTTCATTCCTATAAGAGGAACTTTCCCTACTAAGTAGGGAAAATTAGTTATTGATTAAAATGTGCATTTCATTTGCAACATCTACATTCTCTCTGTAGGTGTGGATTTCTTAGATTTTTTTTAAATAGTCAAGATTCATTATTTTGCTAAAGCCTGATGTTTAAAAGTAGTCTTTGGAAAGAGCCAAATCTGTGTTTCAGGACTTTTTTTTTTCTTTCCTAACTTGCTACTTGCTAGCATTGTGGCTGTGGACACCCTACTTAGCACAGATTATCATTGTACGAATGTGCTTAGTAATGCCCAGGCCTCACAGTTACAATAAGTATTCATAATACACTATATAAAAGACTAGCTCTGTACAAGCCCTCTTATAGCTCTCCAGCCAATCTCCCATAATCAAGTCCTGAGACTGAGCAATGGCTACGGATGCCCTTTGGAGTACTGGTCACCTAGAGTCATAGCATTCACCTCCGGTCCCCTTTCCACTTCTCCTAACTGTTGTGTTGTCACTTGTTTTTGATCTGAAAATTTTGATTAGACCTATTGTTTTGATTGTATAAAATCAATTAAAGGTCAAGAAATGTGAGTAGAAAAGATCACTTCTATAAAAAATTAAATGACTGGGCCAGAGGGTTGGCTCAGTAGTTCCGGCGCCTGCCTCGCAAGCGCAAGGTCCTGAGTTCAATCCCCGGTAACCACATACAATGCTGGGCGTGGAGACTCACGCCCACTAGCAATCAATGCCACATACCACAGTGCAGGGCGTGGTGGCTCAGGCCTGTCATCCCAGCACTCGGGAGGCAGAGGCAGGAGGATTGCTGAGTTCGAGGCTTGCCTAGGCTACATAGTGAGCTCAGGGCCAGCCTGAACTACAAAGCGAGACCCTGTCTCAAAAAAATAAATTAATTAATTAAATGACTGAATGCAAAAAGAATCTTCAGAAAAATTCATAAATATGATTCACTAGAAAACAAATATTGCTAATATATGGGGTATGATGAAGTGACTAAGAACACTGCAGAATTTCATAGTCTTTTAAGGACACAGCTAGAAGGCCACTTTATAAATATCATTGAATTATCCTTCCATTTAAAAAGGAATGGCTGTGGATGTAGCTCAGTGGTGCCACAACTGCCTTACAAGCTCAATGTCCTAAGTTTGAACCCCAGTACTGGAAAAAATAAATGACTGGAAAAATATGCAGTGTGGATGTATGTGTTGTGTGCATGCTCGTGTGTGTGTGTGTGTGTGTGTGTGTGTGTGTGTGTGTGTGAAGTAAATAAACAAGTAAGTAGGAGACTTGGATCAGTGCTTAAGGAGAAAGGACAGGGGAGACCAAAGGGAAAGGACTTAGTATGTCCTGGTTCTGTGTCATTAGGCAAACAGTATAGCTTTGACCCTAAATTATAAAGCTCCTGAAAGAAAATAGGGAAACTTCTAACAGGCCAAAACTACATCAGAATGTATCAGAGCCCAATTCTAATTCCCGACACATGCAGAAAGAAAGAGAGAGAGAGAGAAAGAAGTTGTATCTAATGCACATGAAAAGCTCTTCAGGCCACAGACATTCAAAGGAGGCTGATAAGAAGTAACAAATACCCATGAGCCTCTGCGTACCACACAGAGATAAATGGGAGAAAGCCAGGGCTCTCAAGTAAGCTTCTCACTGCACCACAGGAATAGTCCAAGCTCCCTGTCTTGCTACTTCCATTCCATTATTGTGAATTTACATAGTTCATAGAGATCCAGAAGCTCGAGTCTGGCTTCATTTAATTAAATGTACATAGACATAGCTGGTGTTCAACAAAAGCATTTGTAACCTCAATGTGAGTCAAGTTTCAGACTCGGTAGCAAATCTTGGCAAATTGCATCTTCTTCATGCAGTCAATAAACTAAAAGTAAAAGTTTGTGGACAGCATTAGAAGGGTTTTTATCAGGTTCCTCTTCTTTCTGATATTGCTTCACTGAGTAACCAACAGAAAGGAAAGTGGTTTTTTTTTTTTGGTTTTTTTTTTTTGTTTTTGAGACAGGGTCTCGCGTTGTAGTTCAGGCTGGCCCTGAGCTCGCTATGGTGCCCAGGCAAGCCGCCGCGAACTCAGCAATCCTCCTGTCTCTGCCTCCCGAGTGCTGGGATGACAGGCGTGAGCCACCACGTCCGGCACTGTGGTATGTGGTGTTGATTGTTGGTGGGCGTGTCTCCACGCCCAGCATTATATGTGGTTACCGGGGATTGAACTCAGGTCCTTGCGCTTGCGCGGCAGGCGCTGGAACCACTGAGCTAACCCTCCGGCCCGGAAAGTGGTTTTTAAGATGTTAAATTACTACCATTTGATGAAGATAATTGATCCCATTAATTAGGGCCCCCAGGCCCTGAGCAGCTTTCCAACAAAATGGAATGAGATGCATGGAGGCCAGTTTGTTAATTTTTAATGAAGCTTCCACACATCCTGTGAAGTTAGGTAATTATTTTGAACACGTGTTGCTGCTGCTTCTTTCTGTATATGTAATATTTTTAATCATTTGCATTTCTTGCCTTGTCGCCTGAAGACCACACAATTCTCTGCCGTTATCAGCACCAACCAAAGCAGCTCATAATGCTAAAGATGAAGCATAGAGAAAGAGAGTGTAAACGGCGTGACAAGACTTTCAACGCAACTGGATTTCGCTGACTCCATTTACAAAATAATAATGACAATCTATAATAATTCACAGGAGAAGTTAATATATTGTGGGTCCTCTTGGAAAATAATGATTTAATTTCAGAACCTTGCAGGCGTGACCATTCTTCCCGATCACCTACAATTTCATTTCTATTGATTATTTTATTAATTAACGACTTTTAGTGTCAAGCTTAACAAAATGAGTGGGAAGGGTTTAAAAATGAGCTGCTGACAAAGCGATCTGAATACATTCAGACCTAAACCATTGAGGACTCTGTCCCGGGGAGGCCATGAGTGTAGAGGCCAGGCACAAAAGAGGTGCTCCATAACTACATTGCTCTAAGTAACCCTTTAAAAGATTCATTTTTCCCAACAGCTAGGAAATCATTCAGGACCGTAATGAATATAGAAGCATTACAGATTGAAGGAATCCCCAAACCTACACCTGAGAGCCACTAGAAGTGAACCCAGGACTTCCACATAACAGCGGACCACCGAGCTGACTTGAGTATCCAGAATCCCTGTCCCAGCACACGGAAGCACAGCACCATCCTCCCAAGCAAAGCAATCTGCATTCCTACTAGAGAACTCCCAAGACGTAGAAGTAAAAATGAGGCATTTTCTTTGGGTATTGAATATTAAATACTTTAGAGTAGAATATCTCTTTTTATAACTCAAAAATCAAAACTAGATCTTCTACTAATTCCAAGTGATAAATTAGAGATTTACAAAAATCTTTTCACATAGAGTTGCTTTAAGGACAGTATAGTACAGGTGGCAGAAATCATCCTAAGATCTCCCTGCTAGGATGTAAACTCATGAAGGAAGATTTCTGTAGCTGTCTATATACCTTCTTCCTGAGCGCTCAAGAGCTTTAGAACATGCTTTGGAATTCAAACCAGTAAAACTGAAGTCAGACTCCAACAATACCTTTTGCTCAAATGTATAATGAAGTCTCTGCAGGCCTCACTTTCCTCCTCTGTAGAAAAAAAGAGAATCCACGCTAGGGAACTGTGAGGAACCAGGACTGGGAATCTGCCTTTCAGATGAGCACATGAAATACTTCTCAGGTTGTCTGCGCACATGATATTATGAGCAGCAGAGCCTTTAATTCAAACTCCTTATCTGAATGAAGAAAAAGAGCTCTGGTGTGATTAAATGATTATGAAAGTCTTCAGTTACTTTGCACAAGCAGGGAGAAGGGAAGAATAAAGCTGGAGGGTTGGTGGAGTTCTAACTGTAGAACAAACAAAAATATTCCCTTGCTCATTGGCTCCCATAGCCATCTCGTTACAGAATGAACATACCACTTATGAATACATCTTCTTCTTTTTTAAGTTATGCTAGCAGAATTACTAAATCACAGAACATTAATTTTTTTTTTTTTTGAGACAGGGTCTCACTTTGTAGTTCAGGCTGGCTCTGAGCTCACTATGTAGCCCAGGCAAGCCTCGAACTCAGCAATCCTCCTGTCTGCTTCCCAAGTGCCGGGATTACAGGCTGAGCCACCACGCCCGGCCCTGAGGTATGTGGTACTGATTGCTGGTGGGCGTGAGTCACCACGCCCAGTATTGTATGCGGTTACCAGGGATTGAACTCAGGACCTTACGCTTGCGAGGCATGTGCTGGAACCACTGAGCTAAATCTCTGGCCCAGAACATTAATTTTTAAAGAATGTTGGAAATGCTTATCAAAATTGGCTTCTATAAGACTTATGCCCAACTATACTCCCAGCCACAGAGTAAGAAGGGAGGGGAGCCCACTTCCACATAGCACGAAATGGGGCTCAGAACATAACAGAGAGTGACCTAGGGCCTCAGCTAGACCTGAGGGTTCTGCAGTCTCCTCACCAATGTTACTTTCCAGGCTCTACTTCACTAGAACTATGGTTTTATATAGGATAAAAATCCCAAAGTCTTGGGGCCAGCGATTTAGCTCAGCGGTTCCGGCATCTGCCTTGCAAGCACAAAGTCCCCAGTTTGATCCCCATAATCAGTATTACACACTTCAATGCCAGGTGTAGTGGCTGACGCCTGTAATCTCAGGACTCTGGAGAGGCAGCAGCAGGAGGAATGCTGTGAGTTCGAGGCTTGCCTGGGCTACAAAGCTAGCTCCGGGCCAGCCTGAACTACAAAGCAAGACCCTGTCTCAAAAAAAAAAAAACCATGAAGTCTTGCTCTTGGGAAAAAAAAACCTGTATTTTGAATGATAAACTTTAATCAGCTTTACCACGTAAAACAAAACACAACACAAACTCAATGTGAAAGGCAACAGGAATGAAATAAAACCCAACACCCAAAGGCTAAAGACAAGTCAAATACCTGGAATTTAACCATTTTGCAAATAAAGACCCATCCCTTGCCAGAGGGGAACTGGTGACTATCCCATCTTCTTGTGGTTTTTCACTTGTTTCATGGGTTTTATTCATACCCTGAATACAACAACTAAGCATTTTCCATAATTACTGTGTACAGCAGTGACAGGGTCAGGGACCAAATACATCATTAGATGATCTTGCTCTTGTGCTGTCTTCAAAAACTAAGATATTTACAACATCATGAGGAGGTGGAATGACCATTATATACGGTCTGTTACTAACCAAAATGTCATTCCATGGTGTGTGGTTGTATTATATGGACTATACAGAGCTACCTCAACTAGTGCCACTGAGACTCTGATGTGTATAGAGTACAATTCATTCACTGGAGGTCTTGTTAGAATGCAAATACGGATTCAAAAGGCCTGGATTAGGACCTGACATTCTGCACTTCAGTGAGCTTGTTAGTCATCAACTATCTGTGCCTTAAAGTCAGCAATAGCCCACAATAGAGCACAGTACAGCAGGATTGTCTCTGTGAGACGGAAAGCGAGAGGACAAACACCAGATTCGAGAGTCACCCATTTGCACCACTGCAGGCATCATCAGTTAGTTACTGATGAGACTGCATTGTAAACCAGCGTATGTGGCAACAAAAGCAGAAAAGGTGAAAACTAACACCTTAAACAATCGTCTGCTATAAAGTGCAGAGGGTACTCATCTTTTAGCCCGATGGCCCATTCCAGAAGGACCAATTGAAGTGATATAAACACATATGAGCAAGTCATTCACCATGAAAATGGGCTGATGAACAAGACAAAATGGTGGAGATCTGAATGAGAATTCTCTATATGAATAAATTCTGCTGATTAAATATATAACCATGTATAACTTTTCCGTACAGTATACTTCAGATTTGCTAAGAAGGTTGACCTCAAGTCCTCTCAACACAACAAAGAGCCCTCTCTTGGGGCTGGCTGAGAAAGAGACAGGGAGAACATGGTCCCTTTGCAAATGACAACTCATTTTTAGGTCCAGACAGGCATAGATGTTGAGGAATTAAAGCCCAATATTTTGACAGGCTATAACACATGAGAACTCAGAAATATGGCTTTATGGAAAACTTGATTTTTAAAAAAGATCTCGGGATTTTCTTTTGTTGTTTCTTCCCCCAGTACTTTCTATCGAACCTAGGACCTTCGCACTGAGCTACATACCAAGACCTTTTTTATTGATTGATATTTTGGGATAGGGTCTTGCTAGGTTGCCCAGGTTAAGTTTGAACTGTGATCTTCCTGCCCCCCTACCCAGAGTGCCAGGATAACAAGCCTGCACCACTGTACCTAGTTGTATTTTTAATTCTTAAAAGTCATACATAAAAAGAAACTGACTAACATTTTCTAGATCTCTTATTTTAAGCCCTAAATTAATACTATAAATTTTCCCAAATATTTATTTCCGTATTTCTAAAAGTTGTGCTTATGCTGGTATTTCTTCACTGATCAATTTTAAGTATACTCTATTGAACTCTTATAATGAAATCTGACAATTCGTTTCCTTACCTTCCCCCACTATTTTATTTAAATATATAAATATGTATAAACTGAGATGCACACATACATAAATATTTACATATTAAGACTATATAAACTACTCACTGCTTAGCCAGGTTGTAAACTATGACTACTTCCTCTGTGTAAAATTTCTACTGTTGCGGGCATGGTGGCTCACAGCTGTGATCCCAGCACTCGAGAGGCAGAGGCAGGAGGATTGCTGAGTTCCAGGCTTGCCTGGGCTACATAGTGAGCTCAGGGCCAGCCCGAACTATAAGCAACACCCTGTCTCAAAAAAATATATATATATACTGCTTAGGAAGTAATATTTTCTTCCATCTCTTTTTTGCACAGTCCTCTGTATAGCTCTAGCTAATGTTTCCCTCATCTCAGATATCCTCTCCTAACAGTCTTCCCCACCATCAATGTGTCGGACTGTCTACTGGCTCCACTTTCCACCAAAACTGTCCTTCTTGACATACTGTCTTTTTACAAAGACGTAAAACTGAATCCTGCCTTTTGCAAAAAATAATTTTAAAGAATGTGTGTTTATCTTTGTAATATAAGAAAAATGAAAGCTATACTCTTTTTTTTTTTGAGACAGGGTCTTGCTTTGTAATTCAGGCTGGCTCTGAGCTCACCATGTAGCCTAGGTGAGCCTCGAACTCAGCAATCCTCCTGCCTCTGCCTCACAAATGCTGGGATTACAGACGTGAGTCACCACGCCCAGTATCGTTGTATGTGGTTACTGGGGATCAAACCAGAGATCTTGTACTTGCTAGGCAGGTGCTAGATCCATTGAGCTAAATCTCCAGCCAGAAAGTTACACTCTTTTAGGAAAATTATTGAAATATTAGCTACCCCTGTTTCACAGAATCAGGGCTTTTGTTTTGCTTTGTTTTGTTTTGTCTCGTTTTGCTGAGATAGTTTTTATGACTCTTACTTCCCTCTTGATCATAGTGTCCATGAGCCCTAACATCCTCCTCCTGTCCAGATGCAGCCTGGAACAGCCCATTAGCTTTAACATTCTTCATGAAAGTAGCCATTTAGTGGTGTGCATTTTTTTTTTTCAAGAAATGCTCAGTATTTATTTTTTCAATATTAGTTTTGGCTCCTTTGTGTGCACTTGAAAGCTTCTGGTTTTATTTTTAACTGGCTAGTAGTAGTGTGTCTTTAGAGTGCCGTGTGATGTTTCGATACCTGTATGCCTTGTGGAGTGGTCAAATCAGGATAATGAGCGAAACCACCACTTCAAATATTTATCGTTTCTTTGCAATCAGAACACGTACGGTGCTCTCTTTCAGCTCCTGATGTTACAGACTTTCACAGCCATTCTGCGAAGGTTGCTGCAGAATATATGGGGGCTTGCCTTGCCGAAAGAGCAGGCCTAGCGTTTTCATCAGACTCTCAGAGCAGTTCTTGAAGCCAGGAGGATAAAAATCTCTACCACATGAAGGAGATGTGATGTGCTTGCAATTTGGAGAATCAAAACAATAAAGTCAGAAGGAACCAGCAGCAGCCATTTCACAGTTAAATTAAGTGCCCCGTCCTGGAGATGAGTGATTACTCTTTTCTGGAAGTGGCTCATCCATGACTAAGTGCGCGGTTTTTCGCCTGTCAAAGCCAGTAGGCTTCAAGCCTCGGCCGCCCGCACTGCTGGGCTCTGAGTGGGCCACGCCCCGTGCTCCTTCTCCACTTCCTGGAGGCCTCGGCGCACCTTCCGGGGTGGAAAATGAGTGCTGTGCACCTGAGCAAGCGTGCCCGCCGGAGGTTACCAGGGGCGGTCTTCAAGATCCCCCACGTGGCAGGTTCTGTCACGGGGCTTGGAGAGCAACTCCCACGAGGGGATCCGACTGGCCCTGAACTGCTGCGCGGCGCAGCGTCCTCCGTGTGAGGTTCTGGGACGCGTTTGGGATCAAAGTGCTCCCGACGAGGAGGCAGCATGCTTGTGCTTAGCCCTGCTCTATTCAAAAATCTAGTATCCCTCAAGCACGGTATAAGAGAATTTTATAAGGAAAGAAACCATCATGTTTTAAATATAGAGAGGACAGACAGACAAGTCAATGGTCTATCATTATCCTCACTTGAAGAATATAAAGCCAAGACTCAGAGATAAGTAACTACCACAAGATCACATAAGAAGTGGAAGATGGAGAATACCGTCATTGAAAGGACCCTTATAATTAATCCTCTGTAAACAAAGTATATTTCTGCAAATTGAATAATTGATAACCATCTACTTGGTTTGTTTTTTTGTGTTTTTTTGTTTGTTTGTTTGTTTAGACAGGGTCTCGCTTTGTAGTTTAGGCTGGCCCTCAGCTCACTATGTAGCCCAGGCAAGCCTGGAACTCACCAATCCTCCTGCCTCTGCCTCCCGAGTGCTGAGATTACAGGCATGAGCCACCACACCCAGCATTGTATGTGGTTACCTGGGATCAAACTCAGGACCTTGCACTTGTGAGGCAGGCACTGGAACCACTGAGCTAACCCGGCCCACAACCATCTACTTTTTAAGTAAATATGAAGTTTCCCATATGGGATCTTCTTCCAGTAGGATGATCCATCAATATCTACTTGATACGATAAAGTGACTTATTGATGCTTAAATTCTTGTACTGGACCATATTAAGTTGTACACATTGAAGAACTGATTGTGGTAGTCTATATTCTTTTCTGTTTTGACAAATAAATTCCATGAAAATCAGAAAACCAGAGTACCAAATTTCCCTCCACAGCTAGACAGCTAGAACCATTCAAAAGAAAAGAGAGAGAGAGAAAAATCTAGAAAGTTAAGAGTATTTAGCAGGATGTAGATTAAAAATTACAAAAAGATGAAAAGATTGGTGGTTTTAGAAGGCTCTGGACAAGCTAATTAATCTCTCAAAGCATCAGTTTCCTCAGCTGCAGCATGTGATGCTAATCGGACCCGCCTCACCAGGACCGCATGAGAATTAGACACCATCCTACCCCTGGTGCCCTGAGCTCAGAGCGACAAGCATCTAGGTGAGTCTGTCCTCACTGTGACCACGACTGTGCCTGCTGCTGCTGCTGCTGCTGCTGCTGCTGCTGCTGCTGCTGCTGCTGCTGCTGCTGCTGCTGCTGCTGCTGCTGCTGCTGCTGCTGCTGCTGCTGCTGCTGCTGCTGCTGCTGCTGAAATCAAACATTTTTCCTGTTTTAGCTGAACAAAGTAAGACTTATACTTGTGCAAGGTAATACCAAAATGCCTACCACGCAAAGCTCAAAAGAAAAAGACCGGTGGATTCATCATGCCCTCCATTCTGAGAGTGCACTTCCTGCTCTTCCTAAAAAGGACAGCAATGTAATTTAAAAATGAAAAGCTGCCCAAGGCTTCAGTGGGAGGCAGAGCAGCCCAGCGAGCCACAGCCTTGGGTGTGCGGCCTGTGCTACCTGTCTGGCCATATTAAAATCATATGGCAAAGCTTCCACCCAATCTAAGTGAGGAATCTCTTAGAAAGAGATTAAGAAATAACAGAACCAAATATTAGAATATTTGGGCCTCCCTTATCACTTCAAGTCATGACCTTAGGCTAGAAATGCAGCCACTCTTTTCAACAACAAAGGGTGAGTAGTCTAAGTATCCAAAACTGTCATATAAACTGGATTTTATATTTCACTCCATGTGAATGCTTTGCCCTAAAACAAACTTCAAAATCCCCCACAGGGAATTTTTGAGAAAACAAGTGCAACCAAAGTTTCCCATTTTTTTTCCCTCCAGACTTTTAAATTTTTCTTCTTAAAGAAAGGTGGTTCAGGGCCGGAGGACTAGCTCAGTGGTTCCAGCACCTGCCTCGCAAGCGCAAGGTCCTGAGTTCAATTCCCGGAAACCACATACAATGCTGGGCATGGAGACTCACACCCACCAACAACCAATACCTCATACCACAGTGCCAGGCGTGGTGACAGATGTCTGTAATCCCAGCATTTGTGAGGCAGAGGCAGAAGGATTGCTGAGTTCAAGGCTTGCCTGGGCTACATAGTGAGCTCAGAGCCAGCCTGAACTACAAAAGCGAGACCCGGTCTCAAAAAAAAAAAAAAAAAGAAAGGTGGTTCAGACTTAGCATGATCTTCAGGACCTCAAGCCACCTGACAATCAAAATGTTTCTTGTTTTGAAAATAGTGTCTTTAGAAATTAGCACTCTTTGCTGTCATCCCACACTGTCTAAAGTCATTATGTTTTAAGGTTGGAACAAAATCCAGGAAAACCAACATTTCAGTCCCACTCACTCCCCCTGAAGCCGAAAGCAAGAGTCTCTCTGACAAATATTATTTTACCCCCAAATGGTATCCCACTGACAGAAAAGGAATCAAATTTGGCATGTGCCTGCAGAGAGCAGAGATCAACCCTGTTTTCAGAGGCATCTAGAGCTGCATAGACAGTTCTCACTAGATGCTTCTGTCCAGCAATGGAAAAGTCTTTCAGCTGCATGAGGGTCACTATTCTTTTCTTTTGGAAGATGTTGCTTTCTTTGGAATATGAATTACATAAACCTACCAGAATTAAATTTCTCTGATAGAGGGAGAATAACTTTTGAAATCTGGTTTTCCTCTTATTCCATTTACTACAGGATTTGCTAACTCATATCTTCTGAATTATTATTCTCAAAGTAATGATACCATTCTCCTTTACAAAACCAAAGGCTTGAAGAAAACAAGTTTCACTTAAACTACCTAAAAGAGGCATGTATAGATTTAGATTTTAAGTGGCCAGTTCTGCTTATCTTGCATAACTAGTACTACAAATAAATAAACATCTCCCCTCTCACCCACCATCTTTGATGTACTATGCTTTTTCAACCTGAAATCTGCGGTTTTTCTAAAATAGTTGTTTTACCGATATATTGTATTCAGAATTTCCAGGGAATTAGTCTTTTAATTAACCCTCTCATCATACAAAAGAGGCTTTCTCAATTGATTATTGTTTAAAATATCCAATCCAGTAAGGGAAAATAAGTAGCTAACGAGCTCTTACAATATTAAAAGCAGAATGAGCTCTTTACAAGAAACAAAAATGTACCATCACATAAAATCGAATGAGAATTTACAGTGACTTTTATTCACATTTACAGCACACAAGCCACCTGGCCTGGCCTTTCCAAAAATAAATTGTCTTTCCCACCTGACTTTGATATCAACACACTAAGTGAGGAAGTTCCAATATAACTTCCCTTTTCTTTTCAGAAAAACACCAGCTATGTGCTCCGTCAGGCACAGAAAGGACACGCGTATAGGCCCTTGTGTATTTTTCCACCGGTACTAAGGTCAAGGGGCCTAGAATCCATGAAGCTGCCTCTTTTGAAATCCCAGCTCCTGCATTTAGTGTATGTCTGGGCATCTGGCTCCTCACCCTGTGCCATACAGAACACTGTCACTGGTGAGCAGCCTCAGGGTGTCCCGTAACATGCTCGGGGGCAAGTCTGCAGGTCTTAGTTCTGCAGTTGACTTTGAGGGGAAAGACTCTCCTGTGTGGTACAGCGGCCAGCAGAAACCCCGGGAGTCCCACATCGTCACAATAATCCTCACCCCGGTGGGGACGAACGAGTGAATGAAACCCAGTACCCAATACCTGCGTCACTACTACATACAACAGCTCTATGTGCTATTCTAAAGATAAAATAAAATAACTTGCTAAACAAACCTGCTTAACAATGAAATCTGCTGGGAGTTCCTAGCGCTGGAAGAAAAATAAAAAGACCAAAATATCTGATGTTAAGAGATCTTCCGGGGAGCAGAAAACTTCATGTCAAGAATCAATCTCTCTCTCTCTCTCTCTCTCTCTCTCTCTCTCTCTCTC